>JAPYYV010000845.1:0-28514 GCA_030522625.1 Copidosoma aretas
AAAGTTAATGAAAAAAAAAAAAAAAAAAGAGCGAAGGTCGTCTGGTTATTATTCGTTTTTTTCGAGTGCGGCCGAGTGTGTTTGCGCGCTCGGCGGTTCGTTGGTGCAGTAATTGTTGAAGCCGGGCTTGTCGGAGCCTAATTTATCCGACGAGAGATTTACGGGGGCCTTGATTCGGATGGGAAGATTTTTATTCTAAAATTGTCAGGGTACCCGTTGTTGGTGTGGCTCGTTGACCGTTGCGTTTTGTTGAAGAAAATGTAATTCACACAAATGCATTTGTTATATAAACATTTTGTTGAACGTGTTAAATTATTTAATTTCTTGATTAAATATCGTTTCGTCTTGAAACAACTGTTATTTTTTTGGAAAATTGTTTGAAAAATACTTTATGTGTTGTGAAATAATTGTATACCGCCAAAAATATCGAAAATTAAACATTTTTGTTTACGTGCACGTTTATTTTTATTTCGATTACAGGAACTTGTCCTCGTATGTTTTCCAACTAAAATACATTTACGACGCGTTCTTAGTGATCTTTCATGTTACTATGGCTTCCTTCTTTCTGTGCTATCGCGTAATATTAGTATCGCGTATATTAGTTGTAACCTTAGATACACTTTTCAAAGTGCAAGTTAATATACTATACAAAATAGAATTTTCAACCATTGAATTTGACTTGTTTGTTATTATATTATTTATTTTAGAAAATTAGAAATTTGCTTTTTCTCGGAATTATATGAATTATTACACACAGCTTTATGCAAATAGCATTTAAATCAATAACAAAGCGCACATCGTACAAATGTGCATGTATTGTTTTTTTTTGTGACTCAGTTATTGTCTGTCGATTTTTCGATAGAACACTATCGCAGATGAACTTCTGACATTGATTTAATATACAGCTGCGACCTACTAATTTGATTACAGTAAAGCCTAAGTGGCGATTATTTTTCTTTCATATCATTCGGATGAATAAATGTATATATATATATTTTTGCCGATATTATATTTATCTAGTGCAAGTAAATTCTGTGAATCATTTTCATGAATTTGTATCGTTCCACTGAAAAAATTCCTACAAAAACACTCAAATGCGAGACACGTTTCATTCTAATTGAAACAAAATCGACACACCCAATACATTCTCTACTCTAAATCTCACGATTCACGATCACGCCGATTCACGCGAAAAAACCGATCACCAAACCGATCTCCCGATAGACACGAACGCAGCCACAAAGAGCAAAACAACCCTTCCTCTCCACCCCTTGGTAATTACCGCACAACCAAACGACACGCTCGTCTACGTGCACCAGACAAACTCCACCGACTGCACGGATTCGAGCACTACGATCGGCAGATCACACTCGATCATCTCCCTGAAACACCTCTGATCGATCATTCGAAAAAAAACAAAAACAAAAATCGAATAAAGACACAAGCCAAGATCAACGGAAAAACTCGCACGCGCGCACACGTAAACCCCGCGGTGTTACAACGAGCACATCATACACACGTACGCACGTGTGCGGCGCGACGATCCGGCGCGATCGGCGCACTAGCCGGCACTGAAGACGCCGGAGATATCCTCTCCTCCAATTTGGAAAGGTCGGCCGGCATCGGCAACAACACCACGACGACGACGAGCCAAAGCGCCGGCCGCCGAGGAGGAGCTCCGCTGCGGGGCTGCCTCCGTGCGCGGCACACGTGTGCGCGTACTTGATACACCTACACGCGCGCCTGGTGCAATACGCAGACGCGCGATGCGTTAGCCGGCTGCTGCTGCCGGTGGAAGATGAGAAAGAGAGAAGGAGGGCGAATAAGGGTTCCCCGCAGGAATTCTGGCGAGGTATAGGAGGTACAGACCTTTGCCTCACCTAAATTTAGAAATTCCCGTGTACACTTGCTGCCACGGAGCGCGCGCGCGGAGAAGTAGAGACCGAACGGCAGCACGGAGATTTTCGGGCGCAGGCGAGCCGTGTTGCGATTACGCGGGTATATGTGCGAGCGTCTGAGGAAGAGTTTTTGGGTTTCTGGGGATATGGGCTGTTCGTTTGGATTTTCTGGTTCACGCGGATGATTTGAAATATTTTTGCAGGACGTGTCGAACAGACACATGAATTGCAGGAAAAAAAAGATTTTTCCAAAGGCGCTAAATTTATTGGCATTTTTTTACCATCTTCGATCAACGATCCTTTGAAAAAGAAGAGAATTCGTTTTTTCTAAATCATGAAGAATTCGTACATTAGTACACATTCTGAGTTATGATAATTAGACGAATAAGTATTTAAGAGTTATGTAAGAATCATTAATGAATGGAATCCATTTCGAGATAGTCTGAAAAAATAACTGTTTCAAACTGTCCAGAAAAAGCAGCTATCGTAATTTCGTTCAATAAGCAGCTGTTTGAAAATATTTGGTAAAACTAGCTTGTTTTTGTTTATATTCTTACAAGTTTTTTTCTCATCACTAAGGAAACAAGTTTCATGAGAACAATTTAACAGACAGAATTGGCACATACAGTATAATCTTGTCTCCATAAGACTGCATTTCCAGCGATCTAAGACGATCGAGGGACTGTTTTGTCCGAGGCTAATTATATATTATTTTATCCAAAAAACGAATCAGATGCTCACGAGGGGCGGGAGGGGGAGGGTGCAGAAAATCAACATTACCCTTGTGAACATTAATAGAGATGCACTTCTATTATAATTATGGGGAAACTTAAAATTACTCGCTATAGAAAATTCTGATTAATTTTTAGAATACAAAAAATAGAGACAACTCAAGAGTTAGAAACAGCAGCATTTGCATATCCTGTAAAAAATTGCTTTTATAATATAGTCGGAAGAAGCAGTTATGTTAATATTTTTGTTAAAAAGCCGTAGAGTGGAATTAATAGTAAAATGTTTGTCTCAAACCATTAAGTATTATTCATAGTGAGCCACTGCTAACTGCAGCCAATCATAATTTCGTAATACCCTATCCATCGTTTTTGAAAAATCTTTTAATACAATTCACCATATTCCATATTGCATGTCAATATTTCTAGCCTATATTATTTTTAAAACTCTGGCAGCACATATATTTTTATTTATTTCTATCTTTGTAGCTCTGTATCCAAACTCTTAAGATAATACTTCTTTATTTTTGTTTTTTTACGCATGTCTCTGACTTTATAATTATATTTTTGTACTTGTTTTTTATTTATCATACCCTTTTTGGTGTCAATGAATTTAAATTTCTGTCATTTTATGTTTATTCTTTCTAATCTCTGTGACTTGTCAATTTTTCAAAACTATACAAGCATGAATACTTTTTAATAACTGTCATTCTATGTATCCATTCTCTGATCTTCAAACTGTTTAATTTGTCTCTAAGTTTTTTTTTCTACGATTGCCTATCCTCTATCTTTACATCTTTATCGTCGGTCACTTACATTCTACGTGTTTGCCTCTATATTTCTAGATCAAGTATTTTATGGTTTTTTTTTTGCCCTCATGCACGTATCTTATTTGTTGCATCAACGTATGGCTTTGCAAGAAAAGTACAAAAATTACGATCTGTGTTCTTTTTTCACGGTCACTACATCCTTTTTCGCATTTTTTTTTCTTTTCGATTTTACATATGCAGATATGTTTTGGAATGATTTTCTTTGATTGATTTCCTGTGATTAAAAGTTTTATCTCTACCCAAAAATGTTTGCCATTGTCTTTTCTTTTTTATGTAGTTAACTTTCCTATACTTTCTTTTATAACATTCTTATATTGTTTATCTCAGCCTTTGACTTTTCTTTACTGTGACTTGTAATATCAGTCACTCAATTGTTATTTCTAATACTCTACGTTTATAACTCTGCCTCCACAGAAGTCTTAATCTTAGTATCTCTAAATCTTTATCTTTGTGTCACCACCTTTGCGGTACTGATCCTGCATTCGAGCTATTTATGTTCATAATATGTATTTTGGTAATCGTCTTTCTACTTCATTGTCTATGTTTCTTTTCAAAGTATTTTCATATTTCTTTATATGTATTTATTTCAAATTGATTCTTTCATCAGAGCTTCTACAATATTTTTCTATCTCCAAGTTTTTATTTTTTATCTTTGATTTTTAGTCTTTGTAGTTATAAATCGATATATTTGTGACTTTTTTATACTTGATCAATATCTCTTTATGTTGGTGCTAGTATTTCTTTATGAGAATTTCTGTTGTTTTTTTAACCAGACCAAATTTCTCTGGATAAGCTTCCACGTCTTGCTCTCGTCTTTTCATAGATTTTAACTTATAACCCTCTTTAGCCGAAAGTATATCCATTTATGTCTCTATCATATATATCTATTCTTACATTGTTTTACTGAGTCTGACTACTATAATTAGTACATGTGTGTCTAAATCTTTGTGTTTGTAATCTCGGTTCTATGCCACTGTTTCCATTTTTTCCGTTTTTTCTCCATCTCTAAATGTTTTATTGTTCATGTCTTTGAATTTTTGTGGATATATCGTTAACTCTTTATATGTGAAAATGATTCTAATGTGTTGAAAGACTTTAATGGGTATAGAAGCTACTGATATGAAATTTTATCAAATACGTGGTTCATCTAGATGTCGGTACCCTATTTTTCTTTCGGCCCTAATTTTTTATTATTAACTATCAATGCCTGTATTTTTCAACAATGAATATCCATTGATAATTTTTAATTGTATTTAAAAATCATTAATTTTTAATAGAAAATTAAAAGAATTGGAATACACTACCTTTTTTTAATTTAGTGTCTATAATGAACGAGAATGAAAAAAATCTTCCGCAAGTGTGGATCGAATACAATAGCTCATGATAGAGCTATTTTTCACCCAAAGCTCGATTTATATTTATACGTGAAAATGATTCTGTTGCTTGCTGAATAATTTTAATGTATTGAAAGACTCTAATGGGTATATAAGCAATTGATATGAAATAACATCGATTTTAAATACTGTTAAAAATGATTAATTGATATTCATTGTTGAAAAACACGGGCATTGATTGCTAATAATAAATAAATGGGGCTAAAAGAAAAAAGGGTACCCCCATCTAGATCAACCGTGTATTCGATATAATTTCATGTTAATTCCTTGAATACCCATTAGAGTATTTCAATACATTTAACTCTTTACCTTTTTATCGTTTATCCATGTCTTATTTGTATGTTCGAGTTTTTATTTTTCTTACTTATTTTAAAGGCTACTCCGATTTTGGCCTTACATTTAACGTTCTATGTATCTGTCTTTAGGCCATTTGACTTTTTATCTCTTCGTCGTTGAATTGTAGTCTCAGAATGTATGTCTCTTTTCATTTGGGAGGCTTTGAATGTTACATTACTGTTTGATAAGTAAAAATTACAGAGCACATAAAAGAATTTTATGTAATCAAAAAAAGGAGGGATTAAAATGATTCTAGTGGTGGTGTGAGAGCTGCTGACTGAATTTCGTCTTTACAACTACGTATGATTCAGTACGATATAAAATTGTTATCGACTGTGAAGTTTACCACAATCAATTTTGGTATCCAGGTCATGTTAGACTTGTAAGTGGTTTAAAAAGTTGAGATGGCCATTGAAAGATTTTTCGACAAATTACATAAATAACTCAATATGTTAAGTCGTAGTGATAACAACTTGGACTTAAGCCATTCTCGAATAAAATGTATTATCAGCTAATTATTTCATGATACTTGGTTTTCTACGTAAAGTAACTGCTGAAGGTCATTAAAAACCTATGTTTCTGGTCAAAAATAGGGATTTACATTTAATAGATATAATTTGACCTTCAAATCACGAAAAAGTCAATGTCAAGATAGAATGAAAGGTCAGCATTCGGTATCCCTGCCCGAACCCAAATAATTTTCCCCGGACTATTCTTGATTTGATGGCCATCATGGTGAGATATTCGAGGGCGTAATTTGAAATAGGACATGCTATACATACAGTTATACTTGACAGTCATGAGAGAATGCTGATTACAGTCGTGCCCTCTGACGGTCATTTTTTAATACATTTAGTGTTGCCTAGCTTATTTTACTTCTTAAACGATTGTGGATAGGGTCATCGTAAAAAAATTTAAAAAATATTAATGTGTCAGAAGTTACAAGTGATTTGTTCTTCGGAAATATAGGTTTTTACACGTTTTAATACGTCTCGAGAGTAAAAAATTGCATCTTATCCATCTTGTATTAATTATTTTTTTAAATTCAACAACTACTCATGCTGGAATTGTTCAGGAAGTACATTGAGCTTTGCAAAATTGTAATGGATTAAAGACAAAAACAATTACAATTATTTATAAGTATTTTTTTACAGTTGGATATGCGCACGTAATGGTCTCAGATTCATTAAATAATTATTTCTGAAATCGTGAAATTCATTTTTCGTATTATAATACCTCTTTATTATTAGATCTCAACAGATGAATCTATTGATCATTTCAAATTTCACCCTGAGGTATGAAAAAGAGCTTTCTGTGTTTTTTGGAGTCATTTTTAATCTTGCAGAGAAGATTTTTGACCTTGAGGAAACGGATTTTGATTAAACGTTAAGATATAATCATCCACAGCCAACGGAGTAGAGAGTATCTTCGAAGTGATTCCGTCAGTCTTACCGTAGGATTTAGTCGATTTTTGAAATTTTTTTATGTTAGTGATCATACTTATTTAGCCAAAGTAAATGACGGAGTATTTTAGTTAAGCTTAAATAATAGTTAATTCAGAGTTAATTAGTACTCAAACAAAATTTTCACACTTTTAGTCCTATATCATAAGTTATAGTTGTCCCAAGATAAATAACAAGTTTTCGGTTTGAACAGTGTTGATAAATTTTTTTTTTAATTTAAGAGGACTGGGGACTCATGTTCTCAGCCGAATATTTGGACCAATAACTATAATATAAAGTTAATTTAACAAAACCAAAAATCTGAGGCACTAGATGAAGATTTCATGTAGTGCCTCTGATTTTTTATTTTATTCAATTATCTTAATATTTAATAAGTTATTGGTCTGAACATCAGGCCAAGAACACGAGTCCCCAATGCCGCTAATGTGATGACTTTACGGCTAATATCCATATGAATTATTCCTACTAAATATTACTTTGTGATAAATTTAAATACGAGCAACTTGTCTGTGATGAACACAACATAGGCTATGCAAAATATAGTGTTGATTCAAATTAATATGTATTTCAATAATAACTATATAAATACATATTAAAAACTGCTTATTCGGTATCAGATTTTATTAAAATGTTTATTCAACTATAGTAACATGTATAAAATAAAATTTTGTGGTTAATAATATTTTCTCGGTACAAACATACAACGATGACAAAAGCATTTGCAATAAATACATATTATTATTATTATTATCATCATGCAGCCTAATAAATAATTAACAAATAGAAAAAGATTCATTGAAAACATAAAAATACGAATGTCACAACAGTAATGATTATGCGCACAGGTTATTGCAACTGTTACTTTTATTAAAGCATAAGCTCGATATAATTTATCGATTTCTGAAATGTGATCATCAAACAATAATAATTAGTTGTTTCACATTTGAAAATTATCCCGTAATTTTCACAATATCGTTATTGAGAAAAAAATAAACTTCAAAAACAGAACAGTTAACCCAACGCAAAAAGACTATTCTTCATTTGATTTTCATTTATTCGTGTTCATTCATTCAACAAAATCTACATTACAACGAAATAAATAAAACAATTAAATTAAAAATTTTAGTCCTGATAATATGACAATGAAAAAAAAATTGTATTAATTTTTTTAAATGCTATCGTTTCTTTCAAAAATCATTTTTTCAAAAATGAAACAAAGCAAATGTCCTTGCTGTTTCACGTTGACACGAAAAAAAAATAACGAAAAAACTAGTTAAGTTCGCAGACGGCTATATTGGCGGCGGGTATCATCGTAAGCTCCTCGACGGCCACGAACGCCGTTGCGCAGGCGGCAACCGCGAGCTGCTGACACTGCTGCTGAATCGGCATGACAAACGAGTCCCGAGGACTTACCGTTTTCACTTTTTCCAGAAATTCGTGCTCCCGTCTCGAAGTTTCTGATGTTTGCGAATTGACCAATATTTCGCTACCGCGAGTCACGGTCTGGTCGGTAAAGTTACCGATTTCTCGATCGGCATGACCGTTCAGGTTGCCCTGGGCTTCGGATTTTGTGTAGTTGATGAGTTTCGATGGAGATGCATACGTATGCTCTTGACGGTGGACTTTGAGTGCGGGGGGCAATGGTGGTGGCGGTGGTATGGTGGAGCAGGTGTCGAGGATGGTTCGGTTGAGGTCCTGGAGCTCACGATAGTCCAGGTGATCGGTGTGATCCGTAATCGTATTTGAAACGACTTTGTAGGAGGCCACGCCAAAGTGCGTGTTGTGCGTGACCCGCAGCGTAGTCGTTTCTGTGGTCTCTTTGATGATTTTCCCGTCTTCGTCCTGCAAGGAAAATTATATGACTTGCAGTAATTTTTATAAATAATATGCGATTTTTTTAAAAACGTTACACTTGGAAATATTCTGAAAAAAATTATCACAATATGAAATTTCACTATCAAAATTATTACACTCGGCAATTTTTGCCAAAAACATTATAACGTTACAACTGGAGATTCTCAGACAATAACTTTCCATTTCGGAAATCCTGAAATATAATGTTTTTCGTCTGAAAATTCCAATCAATGTTTTCAGTCGAAAAATTCAAGAATAAAATCATTTTTGTCAAAAAATTGTAAGTACACTATTCTTTATTCCAAATTTTTGAAATGCAGTGTCCTTTGTTTGAATATTTTGTAGAGGTAATGTTTTTCAGCAATGCCTTTGGATTATAATTTATAACTCAAACTTAACAACGCTATATGTCCATTACTATTACGAAATCAACATTTCCTCAACAATGAAACACCTTAGATAAACACTGTTAATGTTTTTTGAGACTTACTTGAATCGTTCGTTGAATCACAGTCGCCTTGTCTGGACTGTATTCGATAATGTTCTCGTCAATAAGGTTCGTTGATGCTATCATGGCCTCGTTTTTTATTTCAGACTGTACCTCGTTTTTCTTCGTCATCTCATCTTCCACTTTACGGCTGTAAGCAGAGAAATAAATTTTCATCAGTATAACAGAAAATGGTTCATTGAGCCCCGCAAGTTTAATACCATGACAACAAAAATATATTATTGTTACCATGTATTAGGTGGGTCAGTTTTGTAATTGCCAATCATACGTAAAAATGTATGCTCGTATAAGTGGCATCATATTCTTTTATTAAAGATATTCCTGATACTGTATGTTCATAGGCTTAGGTACAATTATTATTGTATAGATTTTCAAACATTTAATAATAAAATTGTTTTTTAATGCTATTCACTATTTTTCGCGGGAATTTTATTGCCGTTATTAGTAATAACAAGTATATAGAAAAAAACTTTTCTAACACAAAAGCACAATATATATTGAATTCAATAATTTTTTTTTATGGATAGCTATGGTGCAATACAGTCACTCAGTGGCACACACACACACACACACACACACACACACATACACGCACACACACAAAAGTGATATTAATTTATTCGTATAATTGAGTTGGTGTAAGAGATCGGTTTACATTATTTATGATAATTTGGAATAAGTATCTGTGGGAGATGATACATTGATGTTCAACATGAAATCAAAAAATTACTTGTACAAATAATTTATTGAATTCCGAAACAAAAATTATATTACCAAGTATTTGAAAAACTATTGATATCCACCTCTGTATAATGTATACACACTGCTATGCTGGACAGCGCGAAAATAGACATTCGTTTTGAATATTCTCTAATATAAATATACCAATACTTGTTGACGCCGTCAACGTTCAAAAACAAGAGCTTGTTTATTTTTAAAGAAAAAAATTCAATAAGATTTACGTAACCTAATTTATACACTTACCAGAATTAATCACATCTCAAAATGTTTAGAAAATTATTTTTCAAACACCATCAATTACAAGCCAATACGAGTTCAATGTCCCGAGTCCTCGGAACGTTAAACAGAAAAAAAGACACATAAAAATACCCCGCAAGCAACAGCCAAAAACGCGAAACAATTTTCCTGGCCGTAAGCAAATTATCACACAGATCGGCAATCCTGATGACACATTTCAAATTACGCCATCGTCGCTCTGTACACTTAATTCGGGCGCCGGTAGAATATACACGTGCTATATAATACTATATACTTTCATATACGCACACACATACATACACCCCAAATCGCCGACAAAGCCGCCTGCGCTCTAAATAAAAGTGAATGCGCCAAGCGTCGCACCGAAAATAAACCTCATTTAAATTTTGTCAAAAGCGCCTAAACGCCCAGCGCGCTCCCTCCCTCCGTCCAGTTTTCCCGTGCGTACTAAATATTACCCACCAGGTCGTTGAAACGAGGGCATCCTCGTACTCGGACGACAGGAACGATTCGCTGCGCGACCTTGGGACTGGTGTGCTGGAGCACTCGGTCGCCGTCACGTACTCGTCCGCGTTCGAGTCTTCGATGGCACTACGGTCGCTCGCTCGGCTCTGGACGTCCGACTCCTTTGCGGAAGATTCCTGAAAAAAAAAATGGGAAATACTCGGTGATCCTTTTTTTCCGAGATGGACGTTTGTTTTGAAATTTCAAGAGATTTCATTCAAAGTAAATTGCATTTGTAATATTCAGGATTCTGAAAATGTTCCAGAAAAACTGTACCACGTTATTAAACTCATTAGGACGAACACAAAAAAGTTCCAAGTCAGTGCATACTTACAAGATATCATTCATTTAAAATCAATACAAAAGCTTTGTGAAAATCTTTTTAAAAATGTTTCTCGTATATTCCGAGTGTAACAAACTCATCAACTATATCTTTAAATGTACATATCAGATTAAAATATGGTAACGAGCAAAAAAGCTCTGTTGCCTTTAAGAGATTAATCTCGTAGCAAAGATTTCCTGAGAAATTTTCGGAACACCCCGTATATTGGACTAGTTTGTAACTACTCATGAGTTGGAATTGTGGAAAGACTATTTTAAATGATCAATGGCCGGCGCCAGACTTGCGCATTCGTTACAATTAGAGCAGACATACTTTGTAACGAGAAATGGACAACAAAACTCCTGTAAAAGCAAAATAAATTTGGATAAAGGGAAAAAATAAATTTTCTCTGTTAGAATCTTAATCGTATAAAAGACTTCGGCGAAAATCGATTTTTTTTCTTATTAATGGACGGTTGGTGCCGCTATTTTCGGGGCTGCAACAAGTCAACTGAAGAGCTCTTGATCGTTTAGAAAATATTTTCGAAGTGGCCTCTCCAGAAGACGAATTTCACCGCCCTATGCTTGACTGACTGCTCAAAATAACCGTCCGGTCAGATTTTTCCCGATGATTCATAAATAGTGTACCGTAAATCGGTTGATAAAACTTTAACTTGACGCACGCACGTGGTATAAATAAACAGTCCACAGTAAAGTTTTTAATGAACAAAGTATCCATTTCGATATTTTTTCTGTAAGATTTTCTTAAAAACTATTGTTCTGATTCAGTATCCGAAGCAAAACCCCTTGTTTTCGTGAATTTTAATTTTATTTCAAGAAAACCACAAAATTTTATGACTGACAGAGTCAAGGGGTTATTCACCCATACTTGAAAGGTCAAAACTGTTTTAGCTTTCCAGAAAATGTTTAATGATTTTAAAATGATTTCAAAGTGATTTCATAATGACTTTCTAGGCTTCCTGATGGAAATATTCACTAAGCGTTTTTTTCTTTATTTCATAATTATTTGAGCGTATTTTAGTGTCAAAATTAATTTCTGAATCATCAAAAACGAATAAATGCGTCAAATATGCACACTAATAAAATGGCAACACACATGTGGAGGACAAAAATAATCAATTAAAACGTTGGTATCAATTTTTGCCTACAATTTGAATGCCAGAATAATTTTATGATTTCATTGATTTCATAAAATATCTGATAATACATCATTATCAATTTATATACCTTCACAAATGGTTCTAATGTTCTAATCGGCAGTAGTTTATAAAAGAATAATTGACTTAGCAATTTGTTCGATTACATAATGATTTGAGCTGTTTCAGTATGATTGAATTATTGATCCCACTTTATTGGATCTCAAGTCCCGTACATTGATAGAAGATTTTAATGATTGCAAGTGATTTCAGATTGATTTTTTTAACGAGTTCCAAATGATTTCCCACACTGAACAGTCCCCCCAAACAGCGCCACTTCCGTACACATCCCATTAGAAAGATCATCATACCTCCAACTTTCCTCCCCGCTGACTCCCCCCGACGCCCGCCTCCTCCAGACTCCTCGCTCCCTCCGACCTCTCAGCACCATCCCGTACATCCTCGCTCCCAAACCTCTCGACACCCTCCTCCATGGCAGGATTCGGCGCCTGGCTCCTCGCCCCGGCCTCGTACAGCTTCGCGTCCAGCTTCTCCGCCAGCCTCGTCACCTCCAGCAGCTTGGCCGATATCGACTGCACGGCCGACAGATTGCCGCCGGGCTCGCTCGCCTCGTCCGCGAACTCGGACATTCTGCGTTTTCGCAAATGCACAAACGATTATTCACTATGATACCAACGATCACCGAAACACACACTACACTCGACGCGTGGGGATTAACGCGTCGGCGGGCGTTCTCGCGCACTGAGTACCGAGAAATTTGACAGGCATTTGGGTGACACTACGGGGAATACGAGAAAAAAGGAAGGTGGGAAGCTTCGAACCGTGAACGGGAAGCGATAGTTCGGCGGAGACTGACACGCGCCGGAAAGTCAAAGTCGCGCGCTCCCGCGCTATTAGGCATTTGCGGGCCGCGTATTAGTGTGCTCCTCGGTTTTGCTTGGTTATGTAATGATACGGGGTTGGAGGGGGGGGGGGGGGGAGACGCAACTTTTCCGAAGTGCACGAGGGAGCGAGGAGCGATGCAAAAAGCTCGGCGCGCGAGCGGTGAACGGTGTGTGTTTGACTGGTGGTTATGGAGTCTTGTGGGGGAGAAAAGCTGGGTCGCGATCGCGAATTGGGTGCAGCAAAAGAGAAGGAGGCCGGCCGCGAGGTGGAGAAAGTGGATGGTATAGGAGGCGAGGCGAGGCGAGAAGTACGGATGGTAGTTGTGGTCTTAAGGAAGTTTCGATTGGGTTATTGGGTGCGATCGGGTTTGATGATGCAATTTTGATAAATGGATGTGAAGAAGATTACTTGTGGTTGATGTCAGTAACAACTACTTGAGACTCTGGATTAACAATAAACAAATATTCGTCAAAACTGCAGGTGCATTAATAATAGTGGATGAATATGGATTGGATTTCATAGCTATCTTTTTTTGTCATCTTTGATACTTTCTCATAAATATTTTACTTAATAAGTGTTATTGATTAACATTCATTATATGTAATCCTCCTATCAGTGTGGTATTCAAAAGTTGTATGAAATATATCATTTACTGGAGATGCATTTGAACGATGGTTGGACAGTAATGTGAGCTCTATCGTGAGATATTTTCTTCGTATTATTTAGCATTTTGTATGTTTTGACTTGCCAAATACTTGTCTCCATTAAACTTGAAGAGTTATCTGTATAGCATGACAAATGCTGGACTTGAAAGTTCTGTGCGTATAGTGATACAATATGTACCTGAATCGCGTATTGATCACTCGAGAAACAGAGCAGTGATGGGTTTTGTCTAATATGTAAGACATCGAAAGACTATGCTATTACATTTTATGATTAATGAAAGAACGTCGGATCTCAAACATTTCTTTCGACCGCGATCTATGTACGATTTTTTTTTTAAAACGCTGCATCTCGAAAACTTTTTCAAAAACGTTGTATCTCTGAATCTTTTTTCAAAATGTTATCCATCGCGAATTGTGCTGGTTTTCATGCAAGCATCAATGCAATTTTTTTTTAATTTTGAGCCACAGAGTTTTCGAAAACAGTCTTCAGGATGCAACGGTTTTGAGGAAAACTGTTGTCATACATTTTTTAAGAAATTATTGATATAATTTTTTGAAAAGATTTCGAAATACGTCAATTAAAATAAAAAAATTTTTAATTCTTCGTTCTTCCACGCTACGAAAGAATCATCCACCAAATACAAAATTCTTAATACCGTCTTAATAAAATCTCAAAGGCTTCAAAATTATCTTAAGATTTCTTTAAGAAGGTATTTAGAATTCAGTGTTTGTAGGATGTCACAATATCATTGCAACAATATACTTTGTGGACAAAAACGATAGAAGCATTCAACCAACTATAAACTCATCGGTAATCTTTCAAAGTCTTCTATAATAAGAAAAATCCATCGTTGTGAACATATTCCAAATTGTCAGTTCGACAGCAGTACCAGGTGAAACAAAAATAAAAATATCCCAGAAGGCCACAATGGCACAAACAAATATACAAGAAACCACATACCCGCAAAAGAACGAGAAATATGACAGCTGACAAAGAGCGGAAAAATGAAAAAGGAGCTAGCTCTCTTATAAAACGAGTAAAAGAAACAGAGAGCGAGAGAAAATGGGGGAATCGGAGTGAGTTGACGAGCCGAAATTCGGGGCGGAATAGCACCAGCACCGCGTTCTAATTCTGTGCTGATCGCGAGCTTTTGCTGCTGCTACCACATGCGCTCGTCCGCGCGCGTCATCATATCGGGAGCACATCTGTGACATGTCATTCGTGCCTCTCTCTGGTTTTAAGTACCGCTGATGATATTTTTTTAGTTTTTCTTTCTCATAGAGGGAGCTTTGTATCGGTATAAATTAAGTTTAAATATTAATAACACCTTAGAAATACTTTTTATAGTGTTTCGAATGACAATGCATCATTATTAAAAAATGTCTTTCTGTCTGTCTGCCTGTCTCTCTGTGTGTGTGTGTGTGTGTGTGTGTGTGTGTGTGTGTGTGTATGTGTGTGTGTGTGTGTGTGTGTGATTAGTAATATCTCATGAGACGATCGAAAGATTTTTATAATCAGGGGCTTAAAATTTTCGTTTTCTTTTCTTCATAGTGGCTCAGAAAATAATTTGTTTTATACCTTATTAGGGTTCTTATGGCGATTTTCAATGGTAAAAAAATATTGTTTTCCTTTTTTAGAGCGAATAAATTATAAATTTATTTTGTTAATACTCATGTCTTATCAAGCATACAAATAACCTCATCTCATATTTTAAATTACCTTCCTACGTTATGTCTTTCTTCAAAAAGAGAATACTCGTTTTAAACCTTATTAATGTTGTTATAATAATCTTATTTTAATGTTATATACGTCCTTAGGCATATGTTTTTGTACTAAAACACATTTTACATACAGTAGCTAGAACTCACGCTACGAAAAATTCATTGAGACTATAAGACATATGTGTAATCTTTAGTTGATCTGTCACAGCCGTTGAAATCAAATCCTTTTGCAGGTACACCGCATTTTTTATGCAAAACATAGGTTAGATTTTCTTGCACATGTTAATCAGAGTGTCCCTTATTTCCTGATATCGGTTTTTCAATTTTACACCCATTAAAATTTCTTTGTTAATGAAAATCAGTACCAGCAAATTTCAAAAAATTTTGGGTTAACACGTGCTACCAGACACAATATGATTTCCCATGTACCTAGCATGGGATTTGAATTTTTCAACTTTGATTAATTTTTTTGACCACTTCGGATATTTTTTCTAGATTTGGAAACGGTCATACTTTGTTACGTATTGCTTAAACTTAATACACAATTTTTTTCGGCTCAAAATAGTATGCGGAAATAATTTGATTCTGGTCTTCGAAGCCTTTGAAGGAAAACAAATCTGAAATATTGTAATTCTATCAGCTTAATTGTTTTGAGCTAAAAAAAATCGTGTGTTGAGCTAAAACAATATGTAACATAGTTTTATGGTTTGAAAATCTAAAAAAAATATGTAAAGTGGAAAAAAAAATTAAACAAAGTTCAAAAATACGACTTTTGTTTTTTTTTGTTAAAAAAAAATTGAATTTGATTTCCTAAATAGTTATATCTCATAGAAAATCAAGATAGCTTTATTCTTCATTTTTCATTATTTTGCTACGTCATTTTGATCAATTTTTATGGAAGAAATTTTAAGATTTTTTCGAACAATATGTCATATTCCAAAATCCCTCTGACTGTTTACGGTGATGCAGGGCTTAAAATTTTCATTTTTTTTATGGTCATAGCAGTTGAACAATAGAAAATATATACAGATATTTATCATACTAAGATGATTAAAATGATTTTATTAATCTAAAAATTTTTGTATCTTGTAAAGCATACTAATAAATTTGTAGACCATAATTTATCATTCTGATACACTATTTTCTTATATATTTATTATAAAGGCACTACCTATTTTTATTGATAAATCATGAATCAAAACATACACGATAATTTAATATTGTTTTTGCTTGATTTTTGTTATATTACGTACATCAATTTCAGTGATTATTTTGCATAATTCTTAAATTGTTTTAATTGTTTTTAAAATAGATTAATTTCACAATGTTTTTTGACAAAACTGCATCTCTGCCGCTGTGTTACCGTGTCGGTAATATCTATGTACCTATTATATATGTGTATATAATAATATATGTATAATATTTGTCAGTACAGTTTCGTCATTAAATGATTTTTTAATAATTATACTTTTTATAACTGCAATAATATCAAAACATGCAAGTCGAAAAGTTTAAAGTACCTAGAGTGGGATTAGAAAATTTAAAAAAATTTGTAGTGTATCTTGTATTGTAGTAAAATAATACATAAAAATTTTTATTTTTACAGTAAACCAAGATATTATGGTGAAATAAATAAGGAATAACAATTGAAATCTTACACATTTTTTTACATTAAACGCAGAAAAGAAGAGTTTAAGGAAGCTATTTGATGATTTATTGGCAGCGGTTATTTTATCTTGTGGTATACGTAGTCGCTGGGGAATTGGGTTTTCGATAGTCGATTTACTTTGGTACGGGTGTAAACTCTTACTCATAATACAGAGAAAACAAAGCATTGAAAATTTTTTAATGTGGTCTGGTTTTTTTTAATTTTTTTTTAATTTCCAGGCAACTGACGGTAAAACTAATGGTAATTAAATGGTTCGTGATAACACATAATGAATGAAAGTAAATTTGTTAATATATCATAGAACCTTATAAATGTATGAGTTGATTTTTTTGTCATTTAATTTCAGTTAAGCAATCAGAAAAAAATGTGCATCGACACACAGTTCCTGATACATACGTATATGCATTACCTTTGATGAGCTAATGGTTCCTTTAGGCGTGATCTCAACAGTCGGCCCAGCCTCACAGTCCGCCCAACTTCTGGTAACAGCTTTTCCCTTTTTGCTAGCACATCTCTGATCTCAGATTTTTTAGTCGAGATGCTCATTGTAATGTTGTCAGTTGTCACAATAGTTTCCGGTGAGGAAGTCACTGATGGTGTGGTCGACCTGCTTCTTTTCGGCGTAGACAAAAATGAGCTGACGGCCTCATTCATCTCGTGCAGTTTCGTGCAGTGCTGTATACAAAGTTTAAATAAACAAATCAAAAATTGACTAATTTCATTTTAATATTTGTGCATAGAGGGTTTTCCGAGTTTTTACTATTTTATGGTCTATTTTTATAATTCAATACGTGAAAGGCAAAACTTTCAAAGTTTTTTTTAAAGAACAGAATGTTTTTATATTTTGTATGTTTGAATAAACATACAATATATAATTTTGAACGGGTGTGTAGTACGGAGAAATATTTTAGTAATTTATTTTATTCTATTTATTGTAATTAGTACTTAATCTTATACAGTTCACCGTATTTATCAACAAATATAAGGTCAAGTTATGATCCAATAATACTAATAGGGTTCCTTAACACAGACACATATCACAATAAAAAGAGGCCTTTCAAATTATCCTATAGCTTCTCATACTTAAGATACCGTACGTTTTAGTCGATTCGGGATGCATATACTAGTATAGGGCTATATCTCTCTACTTGCTGCATACATTCAACCTATGCTTTTTTACAAATATTACATGATTTGAGCTACAATTTAAAAAGTTAAATCTTAAGACGATAGTCTAGGTCTTGAGATGATAGTCTTTTTATGTTAATTCTACATGGATTTAACGGTGCACTTGAATAAGTACGTGTATGCTTAAAAAGCTTCGATAGTAATGTGTATCATTAAGTTGTATGATAAATTTTCTTTCATTCATTTTGCTTTGTATCTCGAAGGCTTTATTTCTATACATTTCTTTCAAGACTCTATTTTGTAATATTACGGTTTTAGACCCATAATGTTATGTACATCTCTGTTTGCATCATTGTATTTGTACTGGTGTTGATATTACGTTTTGCCTTTAGGTCTTTTTCTCCCGATCACCATCACCGACTTTTTATCCATGCTTTCGTATTCGTCTCAAAGTGATTGATATTGTGATGTTTTTGTTTACTTGTCTAACAAACAGTCCTCTATTCTGTATAATCACATATATAAATAATATAATTGTACATCTCTGTCTTCTTGCCTTTGGACACGTGTCTTTATTTTTGTGTCATTTTGTTTTTTAGTTATTATCTTTAAGTCTCAATACGACACTGACTTTTATAGTTGAGTCAATATTTTTTTATATCTTTTTATTTGTCTTCTTTTCTTATTTCCTATGTGTAATGTTCTATTCCATTATTTTTCACCAATGTCGGTCCAGGTAATTATGTTTTCGTTCCCAACTTTCAATCTCTTTGTTTTTAAGCGTATGACTAAATTTTTATCTTTACACCCTTATCTTCACACCCTTACCTTTATCCGTATATCTTTGTTTTTCTCTCTTTGTCTTTAATTTTTTTCACTTTCCGTCTGTGATATGAATGTGAATCGAACTTTGTTGATCAAGGTCTTTGTATCAATTTTTCCTCAAGTGTCGGTATCTCTATCTCCATTATTTCTCATAAGGCTCTGTTATTACAGATGTATCAATGTCTAACTTAGATTAATCTAGTGAGCTTCAAAGGAGTGAGTGGCAGAACCGCCGCCATTTGTTGCAAACCCTGTTAGGATTGTATATCTATATATGTATATATACCTTGCAACAAACAAACAGACGACGCCCTGTGTTAATCTTATGGGATTCTGGCAACCAATCAGCTACTGTCCCGCATTCTGCCGCTCACTCTACTAATATTACATCTCTATTACTGCTTCTTCATCTAAAATTTTTATTAATGGCTATATTTTCTTTTTTGTTTTGCTGTTTTTTTCCAATAACCTCTGTTCTCAAATTTATTAAGTTTCTTGTTTTTTGTCCTCTATATGTGTCTAAGTCTTTAGTTTAAGACTTTTTCTATCTCTTCTGTTTTGGTACTTATGCATAAGGAAAATTTCCTGAATTCATAACTTTTTGTTCTATTGTATAGATGTTTTACGTCAATTTATTAGTATATCTTACTTTATCTTAGTAACCCTCAAAATATAACTCTGTTCTGTCTTCTTTTATTTGGTACTATTAACGCCTAGGATTTGTTACTGTTTCGTCTATATTGTATTTCTTAAATCGTTTCCTCTGCGCCTTATTCAATGTCACCTTAATCCCTATTCTTACTCTTGCCCTATACTTACTCTGTGTTTATTTATAAAAATGAAAGGAACTACTTTTTCAGTATGTGGAAGACTTACCGGATGATAAGAAATATTTTTGTGCTCTGATTAGTAGTGTCTTTTGTTACAACTTGAAGCTGTTCCAAGGTAATAACAAAATTATAATATAACAAGGTTATTTACCGATTTTAATCTAAATATCGTAGTTTATATTTTTATTGCTATAGAATTATAGAGTGAGATTATTGAATCAAACAAAAGTGTCTTCTATTCAAAACCACCAACTGTAATTATCACTTTTAAGAATTAACAATGACATTTATTGACATTACAAAAATCATATCCCAAGATCTCATTGAAACCCATTTATCAGAGATCAGGCTTCCTTTGTACAAGCTTTTCCATCTCACTACCTCAATTTTTTAAATTTGATTTGTTGGATTTTCTAATACTAAATCTTTGTTTAAATAAAATAACTCACATCATCCACGTTGCGATGAAAAACAGCACACACTCGCAAACGAGTCAAGTGCTCCTGACCCATGAGGCGCAGTTGTCGCCAGATCTGTCTAAGTTGCAGCATAAGCTCTGTGTTGTCATTTAGATCCAATTTGCAGGAAATTCGTAAAGCACGTGCTCCGTTTACTAACTGACAACCATACTCATATGTTCCCTACGAATTATGAATATTATGTTACAACGACTCAAAGTTTAATTTTTCAGCATTGTAAAGACCATATAGTAAAAATAGCCCGTACCCTTGCCGTATCTTGAAAAGACTGATGCTCTTGTTTCTGCGTTTGAATCTCCGTAACGTTACATCCGATTTCGACATGAGTGCAAATTAGTACATCGTAGAGATCATTCAACCATTGTACAGCCTAAAAAATTATGCAGACATACGTTTAATCCAACAGGATATTATAAAATGATACTCTACATCGAGTAATATCTATAACACCAACCTGTTCAGCATCACTTTCGTAAGTATAAATAAGTGCAGTCTGCTTCAACGTTAGCTTCTGCAACTCAACGCTATCGTTGAATATATTTTTTCTAGCATTAGTGGCATCCAAAATATCTTGGATATTTATGATGTCCTCGCTGTATTCGATTTCGACATCGCGACACAGAGCATCTTTAACAGGCATGGACAAAACGTCTGACAATTTTTCGCCTTCCTTGATTAGTTCACGCTCTAAGCCTTCTACTTGAGTTTTTGAGTAATTAGTTCCAAAAAATACATGTTTTTATTTTTTATTGTAACTTTTATTTTTTCAAATATTTGTCTCACCTAACTTTTGCTGATACTGTTCGAGTTTTTGTAAATTAGTTCCAGCCGTCGAAAAATCGTACGTCCTGTTTCCCATTATCAACTTATCAAAAACTTCGCTTGTCTTGTCGAAATACTGAAAAACAAAAGTTTTATCACATCTATGACAATGAATTGTAAACCTGTAAGACAATAACATCTGATTGTAACACACCTCTGATACGAGCCGAAAAAACCTTTGAGAAGTTATGAGAACGTTCCTCCTCCTTTCGAGTCTCGTGGCGAAGCTTCTACAAACAAAATCCATAAAGTCTCTCTGAGACTTTAAATCTTCGGATAGGTAATCACTTGGTATGCTATCTAATTTATGCAATAGCTCTGCGTATTTTCCATATGTGTCCTGAAACGTTTTAAGCATTTAACGGATTTGCTTATCCAAACAGCTAAATACTATGACTATCAAATAAACTTACCCTACATTCTAATTCGAGTTTTTCGTGCTCCCTTCTCAATTCTTCCGACGAAGCCACGTCAAAGCCTATTTGGTAATGAGCATTCAGCATTGAATCTGCAGGACCTAAGATCCAGTTCGTCACACTTGCAACACCCTCTTCGAGATTCTCGATATCTCTAAGGATGTCGATATTCCTGTCCACGTCAGACCATGCCCTTTCAAGTTCCAACTAATCCATATAGAAGTTTTATTGATGATTGTACACAAATATTTTTCAAACACATTAAAAAGTTGTGCTTACCTGCTTTTGTTCAATGAAATCCATGAGATGGTGGATCCTTTGGACAGTATCCAGAACGTCCTGTGTAGTTTCTCGGCTCATTGATCTTGTTAAGCTTCTACCTAAGAAAACGCAATACAGTCAAACAATCACATCCTTCTATCAAACCATTGAAAATGAACCCATTGCACCTGTCTTGAGCACCTGTTGAGCTACCATTTCTAAATTTATTTCTCCGCTGGATACGGAACTTTCGTCCGACTTCGAGGACATCAGTTCACCACTCGTCAGCTTCTCCTTTTGATCGTTCAGCTTCGAAATCAGATTTTCCGCATCCCTCAGAAAATCGTCTACACGCTGTAATCTCATTATTTCAATTTAAAACAATAACCAAGAAATCCTCAATTAATATTTTCCATAAAGTTCAATTTGAGAGATATGATTTATTAAGATGTTGGAGCAGATAATCAATGCAACACACGAATAAGAAGTGAAAAAAAAATTGATAAAAAGGCTCACCACTCGATTTTGAATCCACGTGGTGTGGTCGTAAGACTTGCTGCCACCCAGGTTGTACGTCAGCTGATTGGGATCGACATAAGCGGAGAGCCGGCTCAGGGGAACATAAATCGGCTGAAGCATATAGTGAAAGGACAATTTTTCTTTTTCTTTTGCGTATACTTATACATAAATCTCATGGCTTATCAATACGCGTATGTGAGAATGAAGCAAAAGCAAGATTGTCGTTTTATTTCAGGCTTTATATGAATAAGATCTTTTACAAATGGCTACCATATCCTGTGAGGAATGGGCATGCATTCAAGGTTGTTCTGTGGATATCTACATATATACAATGTTTTCCGTGTTATTCTTATGGACATTTTAAAGTATTAAAATCCTAATGAACTTTTATTTGCGGTAACTGCAACACATAATGAGTAATTATTTCAAGTTTGGGAAACATTCTGTCGCTAGAAATTAAGTAATCAATTTATGAAGTTAGCCTCAAAATACATGGGCTCCGAGCCGTCTTTGGTAAACTTTGAGAATTTATCATTTAATTTCTAGCGACAGAATTTTTCCCAAACTTGGTAGAAGCACGCCTCATGTGTTTTACTTTTAACAGAAAAAGTTTTATTAACTTTCTAATACTTTCAAGGTATCCATAGAACAACCTTCAATTGAATCTTAAAAACCAACCCTTTATTCACGTTTTTCTGAGAATCATCATTAGGGCTGTTGCAAGATTCAAGAATTTCGTAATATTGTTCTATCTTGTCTTAAAAATTAATAATATTAAGACAGGATGTAGGGAATATCGTTTAAGACGAGAACAGGATAGACTAATCAATAAAGGCATTCTGTTGAGATCAGCCAGTCGAAAAAGAAAAATTTTCAATGTATCTCGATATATTTACAAATGAATAGCGCCTACAATAAAAGTATTTCACAAATTTGAGCAATTTAAGAATAGTTGCCATTTTATCTCAAATGGGCCGTGATTTCCTGTAATAATCCCGTCTTTTCTTATGGGCTAACTCTTATTCTTCATCGCATCTCTAATCGTGAAAACATTAGATTAGTATTAAAGCATTAAATACCTATTCCATCCGTTCTCCCGAAAATTAGATAACTTTAAAAATATCGACGGTGGAGCAAAAGAAAGAGTCAATTCAGAATTCGATAGAATAAGATGTCAGTTCAAGATTTGTCTAAATACAGTGTCAGTTCAACTGTTGTCTATAGAGAGTGTCAGTTCAATTGTTGTCTAAAGAGAGTGTCAATTCGATTTTTGATCAAAAAAGGTGTCAGTTTAGAAAACAAAATTTTCTTTAATTTTTAGTGGCAACATTGTTTGCAGAAACTACTGTCTGACTAAGTCCCTGTAATGTACACGGAGATAAATTTTGGACTGTAAGAACTCGCATATTCATTGGACACTTACAGTTTAATATGATAAGGCTCCTACATCCCAATGATTGGAATCATACTTAGCCATATAGCGCGAGAGAAGGGGAAGCACGTTATTATATGGATGCGGCTAAAGGTGGATTTGACGAGACGCAGAAAGCAACTTCTAGGTTCCTGTGTTCTTAGAGTTACTACAGCGCCAATTTTGAATACTTTGACAATATTATAAAAAATAGTAACCATATCCCTAAAATTACCTCGTTTGCTTATGAATAATAAAATATATTTTACTAACGTAAATTGTTCCAACTTGCTTCAAAATTGAAATTTACTTCGTACAAACAACATAACCTTTCAACTGACTGGACGCAATGCTAGAAGCTGTGTCTGGACGTTGGAAATCCAACAATGTTGAACTTCACCTCAACGTTGAAATTTGCTTTCACGATCCCGTCCAAATGTATTTTGTATAACGTATCGTCAAAGGTACTGTTGCGCTTGAGTCAAGATGGCGTCTTGCGGTCTTTGCGTCCACAACAACACTTACTGTCTATGCATGACGCTATGAGTAATGCGCGGTGTGATGGAGGGATTTTACTACACAGTTGCGCAGCGCACGAGCACAATTGGAAAACAGCGCATTTTCTATGCGACAAGAAGTGCGTCAAGTGTGCGACTGTCAGTGTAGTTGGAGACGCAAAGACGGCAAGACGCCATATTGACTCAAGCGCAACAGTAACTTCGACGGCAGGTTATACAACATACATTTGGACAGGATGCTGAGAGCAGCCTCTAGCGTCAAGATGTAGTTCACATTGTCGGACATCGAGCGTTCAGACGCAGCTTCTAGAATCGTGTCCAGTCAGGTAATAGATTATGTTATTTGTGCAAAGAAAATTTTTGGTTTTCAACAATTAACGTTTGTCAAATGTACTTTACTTAATTTTTTTATGTTATTTATACACAAATAGGGCACTTTTATGCATGTTATTTTTTATTAAATTGCTGAATAATTTAAATTAAGCGGGGTGAACCTTCTTCATATTTACATTATACATTTATATTTATGATTCAATATAATTTTTTTGACCTGCAATGATACCATGTATTAATTTAATTATATTTATTCGATCGTAAAATATTTTTTTTTTATGATATCGTATCATACACTATAAGATTACCGATTCATAATATTTTATAATCAAATATTTTATGTAAAAATTAAAACTCCTTGAGATAAAAAATCCAAGAAAGTTCAAGTCAAGTACAAGACAACGAATTTTAATATCGACTTTAGAACAAAACAACAATAGGATTCATACATTTTTAAGAAGACAATATATTGGTCGCCTTGGACAAAAAGGTTAAGACTACTTAAAACGAGATAACGATAGTTTAGCCAAGACGATACTAATAATTTTGGTATTCTTCACGCACAAGGCGATACTCTTTAAAATCTTGCACCGCCTTAACTTGCGACAGCCCTATGATTTATTAGGATACATTTTACTAAAGTTTATTTTCAAGTACTCCACAAAATACTGTATCATAGAAAAAGCAAAGCTACTCTGCACCCGAACTACCTCCCACATACCTTTACCAACACCCACGAACCCGTACCTACAACATATTACGCGTACTGTGCCCGAGCCAATCGCGAGCTAGAAAGTCCCTCCCCGGTGGAAAAAATCCCCCTCAAGAAAAGCTCGCGCGCGAAAACGGGCACGCACGCGCGAGTAGGTCAACATCGAAAGTGCACCGAACCGCCGTCGCACGCACACCAACCTCGCCGTCCCTGTGGGACTTGGTGCAGTAATTGTCGACGCGCTGCTTCTCCCAGAAGCTGTCGGGCCTCACGGCTATTATCGCCGACAAGAGGCTGCCCAGGTGCTCCCGGGCCTGGCGTATGTAGGTCCTGCTCGAGCGGCATGTCGCGGCCCGCGCGTCCACCAGCAGGGTCAGTCCGTTGGATTTTGTGTCCTCGCTGGGGTGAAGATGAGATACAAATTAATTCCTGTTTTTAGTCACAACACAACGATCTTGTAACGATTCGAGGGGCTACAGCCAAAGTCAAAGGAGTTAAAGTGGTACGGAGCACCTCTTATTCTTGATAAATTATATGTAAACCATTCCATTTAATTTATATCCTACAAAATTGCAAGTTAGAAAGAAAATTCAAAAGGACCGCTTTGAACCAAAATTAGAGGCAATCTCTTCGTCTAGTCTTTACTATGTATGGATATACTAATAGCATTATGTTCGAAATGATTGATATCTTCCAAATGGTATGGCTCGTCACTCCAATCATCATTTGCAGTATCACACTAGTTTTTTAAAAACTCTGTCGAAAAGTTTTCAAGTCGTGATCGAAATCGCACATTTCGCGACGGAGTCTCCGTATAAGAGCTGTGTACTTATGTATAATCGTCTGTAACTTTATCTACGATTTAGTTTCTCCAAATCCATATCGTAATAGCCTTTTAAAATGAAAATCATGAAGGAGAAAGTATAGAGTTTTTAAAATAAAAGTCTGTCAAAAACTTTTTTTTACGCTGTAACTCCCTTAACGATTGCACTTGAACTGCAGAATTCGATGGAAGACTCTACCTGAAGATCGACAAAAAGTACACGAGTAGCGATTCGAGGTGCGTTCGGGTGGTCGGTAAGGGCTCGCCTGCCGGGATGTCAAGTACGATCAGCGGCCGATCCTCCTTGTCTCGACCACCCGGTATGTAAGCTACCTCGGTCTCGAGGGCCTCCAGAATACTGACGGCCTCATTCTCTTGCCTCTTCTTGCTCGCCGATGTCATTTCTTCGCTCCGCTTATATCATCGAGCCTCGTTTTTGTACTGCAGCAAGTTTGTCTGGACTGAAAATTAATTTTTGTGGGCTCGAGATTGTCTGACTTTACGGGGGCAGTGGCAATATTTTTTGTAAAATAATATGGTTGCAAGAAGTTGTTTGATGTGGATTCTATGTGAATGTCAGGCAAAAAGATTACTTTGTGTAGCACTGACGTACAAAAAGAGTTAGTAAGGTTCAGTTGAGACTGGACAATGGGGATGATATTATGAAATACCGAGGTCTACGTATGCAATTATGTAAGTTTAGTTCAATTTTATTGACGTTGTCATATTACATCTCATTCTTTGGGAATTTTCCCAATATTTTACACGAAATCGTAAATCTCAAACTATGATGATTAAAGATACACGATAAGAGCCTGTGCACTAAAGCTATCACCCTTAATAATCGCCCTGATTTATCATCGCCCTGTTTCCGTACGATATATCTCCTATATTCAATAAAGATTTATACATAATTCACCGAAATTAAACGTTTTCGCGTATTAAACCTCTTCTACCACTATACATAGATTTACACGTTCATTCAATCGGTTACCAGCTACCTCGCGTGAAACTTCTTTCATAATTTATATGGTTGCATTTTATTTTCGATACAATTTGAATTAAATTCTAGATTTTTTTTTACATTTGATCAATAATTTCGTTTAATTGAGCGCATTTCTTTTTTTAGCTAAATCAACAATGTGCATTGAGAAAATTGTGATACGTAGCAAGTGATAACAGAGTGCTATTTTCCTCTACAGGTATTTTCAACGTTTACCAATTATACTCCTTCTCATTATTGCTTACTCAACACACCTATAATTTTATAAACTTGTTCAAATAAATAAATAAATAACTATCTTAAAAACCAAGTGATTCCATACAACTCGAATAAAAACAATCCCCAACGGATAATCTCATTTTAGTGCCATTTTAACGATACTTTCTGGCACTATGCAGGAGCGTATCGCCGTGCACTCTCATTCACAAAAATCGTAAAACGTAAAACATGCACTGCCCCAGCATACCGATACATCCAACAGAGCCCATCTCAGCACCGCAGCAGCCGCCGTCACGGTCCAGAACAACCTCCCCTCGCACTTCACCAACTTCACCAATCACCACATCACCACATCACCATGACGATATCGTCTTTACAGCCGATTCAGCAACCAACGAGCCTCGAACGAACGTTATCCGCACGCGCGCCCGTTACCAGCCAACCATCCACTACCGTAGCTGCTGGCCGCTCGACTGCTGCTCCGGCCTCCTCCTCGTGTGACCGCGTTTCTACCTGCGAACCTGCGGGAGACGGTCCCCTTCTCTCCCTACTCTCTCAGGCGCACCTTCCTCTCTCTCGCTCTCTTTCGCTCTTGATCCCTTCTCCCTCCCTCTCTCCCTCGTTCTCCTCGGTGTGCGCAAGTCCTGTTTTCCTCTTTTTCAGCTTCTCTCTCTCCGTAATTTTTCTCGCTCCGGCCCGCTCCCACTGTGCTATTATCCCCCGTGTACGCGCTCTCGCATTGTTGCGAACTTCAAATGTGTGCGCTTAGAATGCGGCTGGGGTGGATTCACTTAGCTCGGGGATCGCGCGGGTTAGTTGGGAATTTTCGACTTTTTAGGAATTTTTGAATAATCGTTCGGGATGTCAGTTCTTGGGATAATTAGAAGAGTTTGTTGTTTGATAATCTTAATGAATATCCGTGAAATCTTGGTAATTTACCCAATTATAGGGATTTTACTTTTTATCGACGTTGTCAAAAGTTGCTTTGAATCCTTGTGCCAATACTTCAATATGTTTCGACATTTCAAATTATTTTTCATATACGATCCTTCTATCACGTTATTTTCAATTGATTGGTAACAAAAATCAGCAAACATCTTTGATTCATTTTGCAGTATATGGATAAAACTACTATCGACATCAATGATATTTGAAACTTACATGTGAATGACTTTTATTATGCAATATGGTTGACCATCATCGACAAGATTAACCATGTATCCCCCCCCCCCCCCCCCCCCCCCCCCCGCCGACCCCCCCC
>JAPYYV010000845.1:28542-59697 GCA_030522625.1 Copidosoma aretas
CTCGTCGCACCAGAATCGACGTATCGTGTGACAAGGTAGTCGCCCTCTTCAGGATCTCATATACCATTACTTACAGGTTGTTTCAACCACGTCTTCATCTTCATTCTTATTAAGAGAACAAAACTAGTAGTTCAAAGTGATTCTTTTAAAAAGTATTTCACAGGTACTAGACTTTTAATATTCTATTCTAGTATTTGGAATTTTGTCTATCTGAAATCATGTCAACAATAGGACGTTTACATCTTCTTCTCAAATGACACAAAAACATAAGACTTATTTTAATGATCGGCCTAGCTGATAACATGTTGAATAACGAGATACCAATAAAAACTTTCTCCTTCAAAGAAGTAGAAATGGAACTCATTTGCCGTAGAACGTATTCCAGACGACGCAACAGTTTCACGCAGTCCCATTTAAAACTAATGATGGAAATGTCAGCATGATCACGATGAGGTATCATAAAAACGTGTGGTAGACTGCCTGTCCAAAACTTTTAATATTTCTCGAATGTAATTAATCAATAAATTGGAAAAATATAAAGTTTGCGATCACAATTTTAAATCTGCTGTATCATTTCCAAAAATTTTGAGAACCCAATTATGATTGTAGAATAGTATGGTCTGATAAACTTCGTATTCCCATAATTGAAGAGAAAGTATCGCAAACCGTATCGTTTTCCCCACTCATCACAACGTCCTTATTACAGATAATAAAGAAAAATCCCGGCCCGTCCACCGCACATTCAAATGACTTTCTCCTCCAGCAAGACGAACAGTTCCTAAACCGTACTTCGGAGAAACCAATTCCGGGCACTCGAAAAAAAAGGGTCAGCAGCCAATATTCAAATTCGATCCCCCGTATCCTCTCGCCCACTCGAGGCACATCATCCGAACCGTTTAAGCGCACGCTCGCGTGCTGCACGAACCCACTCAGAGGACCGACCGTTTCGCACATCATCATCATTACCAGCAACCACCTCGTTCCGTCATGTTGGATCCTACGGATGGGAGAGAAAAAGGACGATGGCAACGTAATAATACTCAACAATATCTCGCTGACGCCACGCAAAAGAAAGAGTACAGATGATAATAATAATGATGATGATGATGATGATGATGATGATGATGATGATACAGGAAGAAAGATGCGTTATTCGCGCGAACGTATGATACGGAAGGAAACGGTACCCCGGCAGCAATTATTACTGCTCCCCGTAGGGACAAAAAGAGAGACGGACCCCTCCTCCTATCCCTGCAACATCCGCGTCCTTGTACCTGCGCCTCTTTTCTCCCTCGCCGAGTAATCTCGTCTTTCGCTCGTTATCTCTCCCTTTCCCGTTTTCTTTCGCCAGCGCCGCAACCTGTTATTCCTCTTTTTCTCCCGGTCTGTCCCAGGACTTGTGTATTATATGCAGTGGCGGTGGCCGCTGCGGCTACTGATGTCTTTTTCTCTTTCTCTCTGTTTATCGGCGAAGTTCGTGCGAGAGTTATAGCGGGGGAGGGGGGGGGCGGTGCGAGGGGCGTGGGACTGAAGGTTTCTCTTTTCCGAGGTTTTTTTTATTTTTCGTCTCTCGCTTTTGTGTTCATGGGAGGAGCCTGGTGGGTTTTCCCTCGAAGTTTTATTCAATCGATTTTGGAATTTAATGGTTACTATCGGTGTATTCTGAACCAAAAGTAATAAAAATTTAATGGATTTTCAAAGGAATTTATTGTAAATAACGAGTCAAATGGCAGACATGGTTGAGAAACTGTTCGCATCTACGATTTGTATTAAAGAGTCACATGTATTTTATTTTTATTTTTTATCACCTAATTATTGAGTAATAGTTATTCAAAACTAATCAGAAAAAACAAATTATCATCTTGAGTCGAGCAGACGTCGATGACTTTGGATCTGATCTACCAGGTGATGTAACAGTCAGTACTTAAACAGCCACATGTTCTTGCAGGTCAAGTAATGTCTTTGACTTACTTTTTAACACGCACAACGGGGACGTAACGACTTTCCTTGAGTGCAATCAGCTAATCGTAATATGTTGAGTACATTGTACTATTAATGTTTGATAAAATCAATCCATCAACATTCAAACTTATCATATCATCCTGGTGATGTGTTTTTTTGATCAAAATGATTTTAACGTAACAAAGAACATCATTTTTTAATCTTATCGTACTAAGTACTCAGTTGACTAGTGCACTTGGAATACAACTGCCTGCAAGCTATTAAACTGTAGGAATATAAAAATAGACTTTTATCTGATGCATACATTCGGATTAATTATAATCTATTCGATAAGGACTACAACGTAATCGATTCAGAAAGAATTATAGATGCTTGAGAATTTGATCACGCTTTCAGATGGATAGTAAAACTCGTTCGTTTGCGGGAAAATGCAATGGATTAAGAACTCTCTAGTCTTTGATTGTATACTTGTTTCCGTGGCTTACAAAACGGTATATAACTAACACTTTTACGTTGTAAAGCTCGATGTACCTGAAATAAATTTTTCAACTTACGAGAGAACTGATTTAAATGTCACCTTTTAAGAATAATATTGTAGTAAACGCTTTATTTTAAATATTTATGTTTGTATTTCACAATATTTGTTCTATTACAAATACAAGTAGCCCTAATTTTTTTCATCTACTGTCAGTGAACCGAACTGTATAGAGATGTTCGAAAACAACTTCTTAGCAACGAAAAAATAAGCGATAACACAGTCACATTTTCGTGGCAAAATGCCAACAATGACACTTTAGTCGAAGTTACTTCTCCTGTCATCAATAATGACGGGAAAAGAATACAGCCCTGGGAATGGCAACCATCCCTGTGTTTTGTATCTGTGTTGGCAAGATGTACCACTGCCTTTTGAAAATGTGTTTTAGTAATTAATTTATAACAATAAATAAAAAAATAAAAAAAGAATCAAACAAGCACCTAAAAATCACGGAAAATTATCGTAACAAGTAGTTTTAACGAAAGCATCATAGTACGTTCGAAAGGCATAGTCACTTATAAGAACACAAAATTACCTCTGCAACAACTCACAACCCCATCGTCAAAATACAGTTAGCATCTCTCCAACAGATCATCTGTCATTCTCAGAATATTCCTTTCTCTCCTTGTTCACTCTTACGTTTAGTTAAAGACACATACTTACCCGCACCTCGATTTTCTCTCACCTCCCCCGTCGCACCCGTCCGGCTTCTATGGTACTCTTAAGCTTCGAAAGCCCAAGGACCAGAAAATAGGCACGTTTGTTCGAATAGGGACACACCTCAGTGATGTGGATAAAATCCACGTGTATTTATCGGCGTGTGGGGCGTGCTCTCTCTCTCTCTCTCTCTCTCTCTCTCTCTCTCTCTCTCTCTCTCTCTCTCTCTCTCTCTCTCTCTTATTGACGTCCCGTATACCGCTGTTGCGCTTCCATTTTTAACGAGTATTAAATGTTCTAAGTTTTTAAAAAACCAAGACTTATAGATTAAGGTAATTAAGTATTAATTGTATTACCAAAGGCATCTTTCTGTGATATCGCTCAGATATATTAGTGTATTTATTTATCATGACTTATCGGATATAATATTTATTAATGATGTTTGACTCGTTTTAAGCTCATTTATAAATTGACTGTGATATCACTAATATTGTATTAGCCTGTATTCAAATATGTATTATATTTTGTACTTGAACAAATAATAATAAACCTATCTATCTATCTATCTATCCATCTATCTATCTATCTATCTCTCTCTCTTTGTTCTCGTTTCGTAGCGAGCGTCACTTGCTTGACTTGGCGCTCAAAGGTATTGAGCTGTACTTATTGTGTGCGTAGGGCATCGTGTTATATTAGTAGAATTACTAGTAGATATTAAAATGGTTTTATTTGTTACTTTCGTGAGTCTTTGGCCTCATAATTTACAAGATAAGACAACTTTTGGATGGATTTGAATGAAACGCAGAGAAACGGTCTTTAAGAATATTAAATACCGAGTATAGAACAGATTGTAATTAAAAGAGTTCAATGCATAGTTATATCAGAATAATCCTTCTTTTGGTGCTGCTACTTCAAATCTTCCGGTTAAAAAAATTTTCCTTTGTATGGTTACAACAAAAATATATTCTTGAGATATATATTACCTGATATAACTAACTTTCACTTGATTCTCAATAATGTAACTATGATTCGATATACTACTTATAAACTTTATATTCTTCATCGAATAAGAAAACATTTTTTTTAATCGATTGACGCAAAATAAGTCAATATAAACTAGTAAATTGTTTAAAGATATCAAACAATAGAACTCATATCAAAATGATTAGAATTTCTTTCGATTTATTTTTAAGCTGATGTTGCAAATTTATTCTGATCTAAGTTTATAGCAAAAAAAATGGTATAACCTTGTCGGATACTATATTTTTTGGGCTGTCACTCATCTAACGACATGTTTTGCCAGTATGAAATTAAAGGACGTGTCAAACCAAGTTAACTAGGCCAAGCTAATTAAGTGATCACCCATAAAACATGGGTTTCTAAGTCTGAGTGACATGGGACGCAAATACCTTTTTCTCGATTCCAATTCTTTCAATCCACTAGTTTTTTATAGATTTTGACTGATCAGTTATTACTTACCATAAGACATCGTAAGAAAACCCCAATCATGATATAAGCTTCTAAGGAATGACGTGGATGGATTGGATAACTAGGTTTATGTCTTTTATTTTCGAAAATCTTCTATTAAGACTCTGAGATATTAAAATCTCATATAAAGCCAGAAGATGCGGTAACTAAAGTCACACATCTCTAAGCATAATAAAGCTTTTTTTTTTTAATGATAAGAATCCAAATTTTCTTCTTATTACAGTATTCTACTGATGCTCAAACGTAATATGATTAAATACATATTCTTCATACTCGGAAAACTCTTATATATTCTCGGATGGAAAAATAAAAATGTGCGATGAATTGGCTAATTAGGCAATAGTTTTTTTTTTAATGAACTATACTTGAATGCCTGAAAATGATTCAGAGACTCGATTCCAAAAACACAAAAACCCAAAGATGAAAAAACGTGATAAGCCGATAACGGAGACTCCAGCGAACAGGTGAAGCGGTGACCATATACGCGCAGTAGCTCATCGGCTGCTGTGGCCGTAGGAGGGGAGATGCAGAGAGTGTAGGTCAGTGACCGGTGGTGACCAAATCCCGCGTGTGGTACAAGAGTGAGTGAGAGGAGAGAACGAGCAAACCAACAAGAAGAGAAGAAGAAGTAATAAGAAGTCCGCCTCGCTCCTCCGACTCTATTCACTCTCGGAGGGTAAAGAGTAAGATCGTATGGGTAAAGCTGCGAGAAGTCTTGCAAACGACTAGGAGTTGTTAGGTACGTAGTTGGAGTTTCTTTCATATGGGCATAAGCGGGTAAGGCAGTGCCGGAATTCCAGACTGGTGTATAGGCTTTAGGGTCCACTAGAGGTTCACGATTACGACAGGGATGCACATACGCAGCATGACTTTTAATTAGTGATTTTCGACGAGTTTATTTGGGATTGCCAAGTCAGTATTTATATTTTGCTAAGTCCAGTTTCGAGAAGGTGCATTAAAAACGTGAAAGCTTGGATATAAGGATTATTCTGAACGAAGGTGAACTTATTCTCGGTTAAACTAATACTTTTAGTGGTTTAAAATATATAATTGCAAAATTATTTTGAAATGTATGTCTAGCATTATAGTGGTCCACTTATTTCTGGTTAACATCACTCGAAAGGATTTCAGTGACAACGGTACACGTGGTATTGCTATAGATTTCTCTGTTTGTAAATCACGTGCAAATGTGAATGGAGAAATCCAGTCAGATACGTACGACGTATAATTGATGAGTATACTGATATTTTATGGTAATGAAAACAAGGATGAGTCCGAAAATCCCGTTCCGTTAAATTCTGAATTGGTATAACTGTTCAAGTTTTGTACTGTATCATCATGATTGAAATTTTTTGGTCACGATTTTTATTCGTTAGAAATAATTTATATAAAATCGTGAAAAAAAATTTGTTTGTTAGGTAAGTCAATTCTAAATGAACGTATATGTTTTCTAAAATAATGAAATCAAATATTTAATTTTATTGATTGATTCAACAATTTTTTATTCAATTTAACAATACAAATATTTTGGAAAGTAAATTATTTCAAGGGCAGGTAAATGGAAAAATTGATGGAAAGCTGATTACGTATATCTGATTTATTCAAATAAAGTAAAGTCTATAGTACACATTGCGTAGTACATCCGAGTGAAGTGTCTTCACTTCTGAGAAGAAGTACATGTCTTCTCGAATTAAAACAAAAAAATCATGTCCCGTGCCACATGACGTCGCTATCAATGGGACTGTGATGCTTGCACGTGTTCGGATAAGTTTACAAAAAAAAAGAAGAAGAAGAAGAAAAGTACTTGCCGTACTGATAAGCTATAAAAAAGGGAAAGGAAAAAAATAAAAGACATAAAACTAAAGAAAAGAGAAATATTCTCTCTCAAATACTAAAAATGATTTTGCATTACATTACTGTATGTTTATGCGTTTAAACGTAACCCTTGATGAAATCTTCAAGTGTGTACGTGCAGCCCAGTCCATCCAGATTTCAGGCTCTTGCTTGCAGTGGTTGAGTGTGCTTAGCATCTCAAGATTCACGGATTGGATACGATTGCATTTAATATCGCTGATGTACATCTTCGCAGTCGAATTATCATATCGTGATTCGAAACAATTGAAACAATCATAAGAAAAAGAAAAGAAAAAAAAATTACAAGTTTATGGGACCCTTTGACTAAAAACTTGATCGAGGTGCGCTTTCGACCGTCATCTCGCGAAGGGAGGAGGACAAAGCAATCGAAAACACACCAGCCTACTGATGCGGTGTGTCGTCGAGGCGCATGCGACCCTCCTCTTATTTTTTTTTCTTCACAGTTGTGCGATTGCAGTCGTCTCCCTTGCTGGTTTGCCAGAAATTGAAAGTTTTCTGGAAACGCTCGCTGCGAACTTTTTCGCTCGGCGCGACGCTGGTCAGATCCTTGGCCACTTGCGACGCGTTTTCGTTGCCATTACCGTGATGCTGTTGTGGTTCATGGTAATTGTGCTGGTTGTGTCTGTCGCTACCATTGCTTTGTTCCGTTTCCAGCTTCTCAAACAGCTTGGCTGTCCGACTGACGGTGCCGGTCGGTAGGAACTGACGATTGCGGCTGGGCGATCCGTCTACCCTTGAGCCCTCACTCGGTTTGGCTAGTTGGATGGAAAAAAGAAATTTTGTTAATCTCTGTACCAATAACGTAAAGTCTTATTAATTTTAGACATACATTAATTTTTGATAATCTAAAGTGAGTTAAATAGAGTTAAATAGATGATCAATCTATACCAATAAAATGGACATAGAGTTACCACATATTTATGTGGTAGCTCAGTATTATAAAGAAAACTAGACTGTAGGAAATCGAGATGTATGTTTGACTTCAAAATGCTGTTTGACCAATTTTTCATAGCATACAATGTTACCAGGTAACTTTATTATCCTCTTAATTGTGTGCAAGTAGTTTTTTTAAGAAATTTATTGACATGTTTCTTAAACTCCATGACGGTAATATTATACAAAGAATACTTTAGCATACAATGCTAATACTTTTATTGGATGATATTATGTAAAACTCAAAAAGCGTTATTACAAAATAAAACTAAAAATGTTAGGATAACGGACAAAATTGAAATCAAAAACAAATAAAATAAAAATCCACAAGAAACTCAACAAACCTTCAAACTGTGTATTGAACCTGTGAAAGTTACGCCTAGACTGTTCACGGCCATTATCAAAATCTCTATCAGCTTGGAATGTTGACTTATCTCTAGTCATTTCTGGAGTATTTACTTTCTTCAAACTTGTCTTGACGATTTCTGGTGATTTTGATTGATTACTCTTAATAAATGTGAATGAACTTTTACTGTTACAATCAACATTCGAACCCAAGGAGTCTTTTATATCCCGAATTTCACGGAATTTCGAAGAGTCGATCTTATTAGCATTATTATCTATATCATTGTCATCATCAATCTTTTTGTCTCCAATTAAATTATGAGTGCGATGATTTTCATCTTTATCCTTATTCTCTCTGTTTGAGGATTCTTTCTTTTCAGTCTCATTATGCAGTTCTGTTTCAATTACGTTTTTAGACTTATCTTTCAGTTCTTCTGCAATGTTTGGCGTATTTCCATTTTCATTACACAGATCACCATCTAATCCTTGTAAATTATTTGCCTTAACCTCTTCAACTGAAGAATTTAATTCTTCATCCAGCCTGTCCTTAAGTAATGGGTGAAGAGTATTTCCATTATTTTCAGTCAATAATTCCGTGAAATTCTGAACATCCTCTTCTGAACCAATCTCACAAACATCTTTTTCTGGTTCCCCGTAAGCCAGCTCCTTGCAGGATGTTACAGAACCATCCTCGAATCCATTTTCTTTCTCCACAAAGTTATTAACCACGCGAGTATACTTTGAATCCGTGACAGAAGACTCGTTTCTACCTATTTTCATGATAACCTTCCCATCAGAAGCGGAACGTTCCAACAAACGATGGTCCACTTTTCCAAAGCTGTCGTTATCAGTCTCGGACTCCGTGGACTCGGTGCTGGAAACTTGGCTCAGTTGGCGCGTCGTCGGAGACGAGGCAGGGGAATCGCGTCGGTTTGCCGATAGCATTACCATACGTCCAAGAGCGAGAAGTGCGTTGGTCGTTTTCTAGAGCAATTAACAAAAAGCCACACGAGCACACAGCACGCACACGCAATCTTGCGATTAGTTAAAGCTAATACCATGCAAATATGTGTATTCGGTTTAGGTTTCGTGAGCAGAGGCGAGGTGATATGTGAGAAAAATTTTTTGTCTCAACTTTAACACTTTTGTTTGGCTATAAATTGCCGAACAAATTAAACAGCGAAATTATTTGGGTTTTTCAAAGTAATTCTATGAGTCTACACAAGCTTATTTTAGAATGATTAATAAATTAAGTTGTTTGTATCTAAATACTCGAAAATCAATATTAAATAAAGATTGTTCATATTTTGTCTTGGAAAAAATTCTTGTTCGATGTGCCGGACTGTTTGCTATGATATTGTCAATTATTTATCTTATACCCTAACTACAAAAAAAGTCTTGTTAAATTAGAATCGAACCAAAAAAAGATCAACATGAGTTATTGACCTGTTTTTATAATTAACAGTATCGTACTATGCAGTACGGCAAATTTAAAAAGAAAACTGTCTCTTACACAAAAAATACTCCCCTTATACATAGACTGGATATCTACATTACTAGAATCACGCAATTTACTCATTGATCATTTAAAAATGAGCCCATGTAAACTCATAAAAATGCGCTGTGCAAATAATCTTTAAGAAACATTGCAGGATTATGATAAAAATTATCACATAACTACCCTTATCAATGTTATTTTTAAATTTTGAATCATATATCAGACTTTTGATCCAAACTGATAAGTTACTCAAAAACAAGGTTCTTCTAGAGCTTGAATTTACAATTCAAAAATAAAAATGTCATCGAATTTAAAACTTTGTTGATCTAATATAATATTCCTACAATAATTCTTGTATTATTAAATGTTAAGAAACAAACATTAAAAATTAAGGCAATATAATCGAAATCTAAAAATCTGACACTTAAAAAACGAAATGATGTTACGAGTATACAAACCTGCCACTTTCTTCTAACAACAAAAGTCTTGAGTTTATCCGTGGGTAGAATCACTCGACTCATATTTTCCGTGTGTTGTGCCAACCAGGAGTGACTAAGGCATTGTTTAGCGGGCATCCTCAATCTATAAAGTAAAGGGGAAGCAATTACCTTAATTAGCATTATACCATGTGCGTTGGCAAAATATAACGAGCATTTAATATTATTTTTAAACAATATTAACAAGTACTTCAAAAATAGATATTGTACCTACACTGTTTTAGAATTATGAAAACTAAACAGGGCTTTAGCTTACTCTTTTTTCTTTTGAAGCAAATTACTAATAAAGTCCTTGGCATCTGGCGAAATAGCATCGAAAGCTTCGTCTTCGAAGTCGTAGTCTGCCCTGACTATGTTTGAAAAAGTCTCGGCATCATCGGAGCCCATGAACGGTGACAACCCGGTCAACCTTACAAATAATAAATTAAAATAATTTGTTACACTGCACTTTTAGCAAATATACGTAAACACGATAAAGATACTACTTACAGTACGTAACAAATAACGCCGACGCTCCACATATCTGACTCCGTGCTAATTGGCTCGTAATTTATGATTTCTGGAGGAATGAATTCCGGAGTCCCAAAAAGTACTCTCATTGGCTTCTTAGGTGTAAGTATCTGCGCCAGTCCAAAGTCGATGAGCTTAATCCGATGAGACGTCTTCGTATGGCACATAATGTTTTCCGGCTAAGAAAAGTACAAAAGAATCATCCATTGATTAGAATAAATCAAAATAAAAACTTGAAAGTTTACGGACGAACATAAATAAAGTTAATGTAAAACATTGTTGATTGTCGTATATAGTACCTTCAAGTCCAAATGAACAACGTTGTTCTCGTGCATATATTTAACGCCCTCGCAGATCTGCCTCATAAAGAGAATGCTGTCCTTCTCCGTCAGTGTAAAATCGTCAGCCACTACTCTTTCAAAAAGCTCCCCGCCAGATATACTGAAAAAAAAATATACATAGTTCAGAATTATGATTAATGTTTTTTTCGACAATCAACAGGTCATTTTTCAAATAGAAGGTGATAAAGAGAAATAAGTTTTGACCGATTATTTTATGTCAGGTTTTAGGATATTTATTATTTTTAAATTATGTAATTATAACACTTGTTTTTTTATTGTTTCATTGACTAAAATGAGGATCAAAAACTTACTATTCCGTGATCATGACGATCTCCTTGGGACTTTCGAAAGCCGCGGTCAATCGAATCAGTTTTGGATGCCTGAGCATATTCATGATTTTCATCTCTTCGCGGACGAGTTGGCGATCACTGCTCTTTATAGTTCGTACGAATTTTGCAGCAAACGTCTTCCCCGATTGATTTTCGACGACTCTTTTCACAACTCCATAGCGACCTTTGCCCAATTCCTCGTAAAGGGTGTAACGTTCTTGGAAAAGGTGTCTCTCCTCTGGTATGATGATTTTTTTCGTCGCTTCGTTATCGTCGTTTTCTGCGAGATAAGAGACAAAAATAGAGCCTCAACATTTTATTTTGTTTGAATATTACATTAAATATATAATTTATTTTATTGACACAATGGACATAAAATTGTATCCAAAAATCAGACATTCCGGACGTACTTCGCTCATTATTTTAACTTTTGTTATAATTGCTAAAATAACAGTCACAATTAATGTAAAATATATTACAAGCGGAAATATATTTTTATTTTCAGTTCATTATTCTCCACAGTCCAACCTCGTGTATTTTATACTTTTCAACTTCGATTTATTTCACGTTTCAATTCCTAGATCATTGCATTTGCTTGTCTCATTATTATTGAGGGCATATTAAAAAGTTTTGTTATTTTTCCATCTTTAATAATGATTTGTATTATTGTCAAGTAGAACTTATTTTTTAATTTTTCGAAATTGTATCTATCGTGAAAAATTGTATTAGATAAGAAATTAGAAAAACAATGTTGTTTCATTCAAAGCATTGTGTAATGGATTTTTTAATGAATTTTCCCGCTTTCGATACTAAAACATCTAACGAGTCATATGAAATTTAATAATTAACAGATATGTATTAGAAATATGTAGGATATAAGTTAATTAGATTCGATGAGTTACGAAAATGCTACTTAATATTTTATCCTGCCAAGCACCTCCATTTTTAATACTAGCTTATTAAACTTAGCCGGTATAATCGGTATCAAACATGAAGAGTATATAAAAATGGATAAATCAAAGGATGAGATTTATATGTCCACAATAAATTTATCTACAGTTGATAGACAGGATTAATTAAAAGTTAATAATTCTAAACTTTAAGTGACGATCCCATAAGTCCTGTATTGTTTTTATTCCGATTTCACTGTTCATTTCGCTATTCATACAATTGCAGTTGGGTCACGGGAAAAATAATACGGCATCATGAAAAGGTCATGTGAAATTTTTGACTCCCGATATAATAGCTGCACCTACAATTGAAGCCATATCTATACTTGTACCGCAGATAATTTTTGTGCCCTGGTCGCATTTAAGATGGAGGAGAAGAAATACGGTCACAAGTAATACAAGGTACAATATATCTCGTGATTCTCCAATCACCGTGATATTTTGACCCTCTTCCCCAACGTATTTTGCACCCTAATATCTAATAACTATAAATGTAAAATATATTTACTCTCATGAAAGCTAGTTCTATAAATTTCATGTGCTAGGCAGGGTTTTTTATTGTAAAAAAAAAAATTTAATAGCATTATCGTTAAATTTATTCATTTATCGTTAGATTTATCGAAACCCTACATTTTTGGTTTTGGCGAACAAAACAATATTCGACGGTGAGTGATGAAACTAAACCCTTAAACTTCTATTAAATTGCATATTAAGTTTTGAATGGATGTATATTCTGATTTTATTACTAAACATTCAATAGGTTCGCAAGAAATCTCATTGAATCCATGAATAATAATGAAGATCTATACCATATTTCCAGTGGGAATTCCGCTTAAAATTGTATGGCAAGTAATTTTTGATAAGAATTTTTCTATCCAATTAAATTAATTAGCTTCTTTTTTTTCTCAATTAAAGCCTCATTATTTTAAAATATGAATAAGCTTATCATAATGAGCATAGGAAGTGCCGGTAATGAGAAATCTGACACCATCAACAGAGAAACTTATGAGTACACAAAATTGAATACGTGAATGTCAACTATCCATGAATAAAATAATGCATCTCTATTACTGTATGACTCTATATTATGAAATAATGCATAATACTACTTCAACTTTTTATGGTGAATTTTGGCCTGACTCTAGTTTATATGATGGTAAAATTCAAACTATATAATCTTACTGGTACTAGTCTGTTATTCGTTGACATAAGCATAATCTTAATTTCAATAGCAAAAAGATTTGACACGAACAAATGTATACCTTCATAAAAAATTGTTCTAGTTATAAATATTTGCTACACTGAGCGAAAAAATTGCAAAAATTACCGTGCTAGAACTTTAATGAGTCATGGCTAACTCAGTCGCGTACTCTATTCTTATATATCTATGTTTGTACTGCGAGAAACAGTAAAAAGTCCCTAGACTACGGAACTCCATAATAGTAAAGGGTTCAGCGAGACTAAGACAGAGAGCTGGCTTAGAGTGCATTCTCACACTAACCTTATAACGCTGCCATGTCTTGCAGGTCGCATACTATATCCTTCTATCTCTATGAGCAGAAAATACTGTTCAGAAATTCAGAATGGTAAAAAACTAGGTTGGAAAAAGAAAAAAGTCCCTAGATACCGGAATACCAACACATTACGGTTCTAGCTCGATGATTTTTATGAATTATTTCTCTCAATTCATGATTGTTATCAAAATTTTAAAAATTTGTTTCAGATCATAAATGTAAGTGTTAAATGTACTATACTTCTCCACCATTGTATTAGGTTTATTTTCATTTTTTAGTTCCACTTCGAAAGAATCACAAAATAATGACCAAAACTTCGATGAGTTATTAACACAATTAAAAAATTTGGACCGCTAATACGTGGTAATTCAATTACCCACAATAGAATTAAATCACTCACCATCCTCCATGATCGCCAAATCTTCTTCGACCTTCAGCTTATCCTCGGCATCATCCATGTCGATGAAGGGCAGCTTAAAAGGCCTAGACTCAGGACTGGGCTCACCAGGACCGTGCACGTTCACAGCTCTAACTCGAAACAGGTAAGTTGCCCCGGCTCGCAGACCCCGAGTCTCGTGTCCTAGACTATAGCAATTCTCGGCTACAACGCGCCAGCTGAGCTCGCCAATACGACGGTACTCGACTGTGTAGCCCGTCAGAGCACAACCACCATCGTAGGCTGGCGAACACCAGGTCACGTTTGCTCCGTACTCGCCTGACTCGTGGCGCACTGGGCTCACGGTTGGCGGATCGTAAGGTGGCTCTGGGGGTCCTGCAATGAAGATTGAGAGTATGTTGTTATTAATCTGGTAAATTATTATGAAAATTTGTTTTTTTTAGTGTAATGTCTATACTTTTTTTGGCAACCGGGATAAAAAAAGATATAGGTTTTGTCATGTAATAAAATAATGAAGAAAACAAAGAAAGCAGCCGGCTTAAAAAGTAGTTCAACATTGTGGGACTGGTGCTTGTTGGTGATTTTTTAACACTGCTCAGCCGCGCTTAAACGAGTTACCAAGTATTTCTTCATCATTTAATGATTAAAATTCTACTACTAATTACCGGAGTAACAGTATCTTCTTTTAGATCTCATTTGACGACCAACACTATTATTTCAGAGCAATTGATCGTATTGTTTATCGATGATCCATCGTTGAAATTTTTAATTATTAACACTGTAATTCTTCAAATTTTTTGAGCTGAGTGGCAATACTATTTTAAAACTTGATTTCCCAGACAGTCCTCTAATTTTACTCGCATACAAATCCGTCATCACCCAGACCTTTGCATTTCCATTCAGTTGCATTTCAAATATTACTTACATCTTGATTACATGGGATTATATTATTGAATAAATTATTCTTGTTTTGTTTATTAGAGTAGGTTATTGCTAAAATGAATATCTACTTTATCGACACATTATCAACTCTTAATATCATCCCTTTTTTAATCAAAGGAAGAATTACTGTAGCTTTACAGTAAATGGTAGCTGTATAAATCTTATTGCAATAAAAAAATTATCTTGAGGCTAAGGTAAAGTTATTGTTGAAACTTATTGGTCGCAATTTTACCGTCGTTTAAGTAAAAATTCCTGTAAGTTTTTTCTCCGTACGTAGATAATCACACCCCTAATCTGTTTGATACAGAAATATTACCAAAATATCTAAATTTATCAGTCGTTTTTACATCAAGTTCATAGGATCGCTTGAAATGCAAGTACATTAACCAATTAATAATACCAGGAGGCTCCGCCCCCTGCGCACTTCGCGCCCCAAAGTTTGATAAAAAATTTATTTTCATGATTTCTAAGGTTAATTTTTAATAATTTGAATTGAGTTTTTTTTTTATTTACCATGTTTTAATTTTCAAATTTATCCACTCTTGGTCAGTCTCGACCAATCACACGACGAATAAAAAGGCTTCAGTCACGTGACAATTAATCTTTTATCATAAGATTTCGTCTTCCGCGTTAAACAATTTTTTCACCTAACAGTTTATTGAAAAAAAATTTTTCTAATGATTTATTGTCACACTATTTCTTAACTTTATAATCATTGAAAATTCCAAATCGCATTTTATTTATTTAAAAATCGATTAACTACAATCGATAATCTGATTATCTTATCTCACTACATTACAGGCATCAAATGTTTTTTATTCGTCGATTAAAGCTTTGTCAAAGAATCCATGAAATAATTTTCTAAGTTGTTACTTAGTAATCAAGCATTAATTATTGAATGCTTTGCGATTAGGAAACAGGAAAGTTTGGTGAGATCATGAAGCATTACAAAAAACTCGAGTTTGTGATAACAAAGTTTAAACAATAAAAGCCAGTAGGAGTTCAAAGACCCAATGGAATGGCATTAATTTTTTTCTTTGTTATCTTAATTTTTTTTAAACTTACATTTTGATTTAAAAAATCGCTAGTTTGTATAAATATTTCTCTTAGTAAAACGTAAGTATACCACAACTCATAGAATGATTTCACTCATTATTTCATTTAAGGTTTTATCTACAATAGCAGTTAAAAAACTATTTTTGCTATCCGAAAATTTTAATTTATTCAGCCGGAAATTAAGTACACAATACATCTATTAACAAATTTAAATGTTGTAATGAGTTTTTAATGAAATTTCTAACTGATGTTGCATACGCTAATTATCTTACATTTAATTTTAGCTTATTTTATCGTCAAAATTCAGAGAAAAATTTTACACTAATTGGCATGGAAAACATTCTATCCTTTTTTTATTATTCTTCACTATGATTAAGGCGGATTATATCTATAGCATATGGAGGCATATAGTAGCCAAAAACTCAAATTGTCTGGATTGAGGTTCCTAAAAATATCTGGTTGATAGTACGACTTGTCTTCAACTGATAAAATAATCAACTTACCCCAGCCCTCTCTGCACAACTTGACAACATACATTGTAACAGCAAACTCACTATAAACGTTATGTAACACTGAGCTTTTAATCTAACAACTAATTAGTAATAAGTAAAATTACATAAAAAATTATTCCACGACTTAATAGTTGCCGCAACGAGCATCTAAATACGTATGGGAACGTGTGCGTATACACTACTCTGGGCTCTAGCTTTTGTCCAACTCTATTCTCCCACGCGTAAGAATCTCTGTTCTATAATTACGAGATGTCATCGGAGCCCTAGAAGGAACTGGACCGTGCATTTTTCTGCCACGTCCAAACTCTTTGAGATGCATTTTAGCGGCTAATGCTGGAAATCTGCTTACTTACCGTGTTTTGCGGCAGTTTTTCTTACCTCTCCATCTGAACTATAGTTATTTTAAAGCGTTGCTAGTGGGTTTAAATTCCCCAAAACGTTTCATCTACGTAAATTTAAGTTTTTTTTTATAGTATGGAAAATTGAGAGTGTATATACCATGTTATTAACCAATTTTTGATGATTGAATATTATAAAGGTTTTTTTTGTCAAAAATTAGCATACCAAGTAAACCAAGGTATTCAGATCGACAAAAAAAACAGTATATTGGCTCGATGCTATGATTTTGTTTGATAAGTAAGTAATGGAAAGTCATTTATACACTCCAAAGTATCTTTAAGCATGACAAAATTGGTTCTACATATCTCATAATACTTAGAAAAATTAATGAACTCAAACAATAATTTAAAATTTTATACTCCACGTATTTGAAGAAAAAAGTACATATATTTCACACTTCTCACCTTCAACAGCAACGCTGACAAATCGGCAGTCGCTTCCGACGGCGATCGCATACTTGCCCGCTTGATCGGTTGTGATATCTTTCAGAGTCAGCCTCGAGAGACCCGCAGCGCTCGAGATGTGTGTCTTTTCGTCTACCACCAGCTCGCGGCCCTGCAACACCCGTTATCGTTATTTTTTTGTTTGGATACTCTAAATCTAAGTCAGCTTGCATTGCTATAATGTGGATAAAAATTGTTTTCGAATATTTAAATAGAAAATTTTTTAATGTAATGCAGACAAAATGACCTTCTATACCCGAATCTTTGGATTAATCTTTGAAATAATTACTGCACAATAAAATTTATATAATAATTCTAAGAGAGCATGCATGAAGCATGTCTAATTTTTAAATACTTCTGGCGATTCTTACTCCATTAATAGGTATGATCATTTCAATTGTACTTATCAGTAGATACTATAATTAAGATAAGGATATTTCCTGCAATAAAATGTCTATTGTAATTACTTTAGTAATCATTTACAAATATTTTTATATTTTAGCTTTTCTCACAACATCACATTGTGGCATATACTATGTTATTGACTTCATAATGCATCGTATTTATTACTCCACTTAATTACTTAACAACATTTATTGGAGTGAACTTTCTTTTACATAAAATATGTACGTTTTTTTATTTGGTAAGTGAAAATATATCTCAAAATCTCACCGTATCATAAATAGTAGAATTTACAAAAATACAATGTATTGACAATGGCTATCGCAGTAATAAAGATTGTAAGTGCTCAAGCTTATTCACTCTGCAATAATAAGATCATTTAGAGGAATATTCATCATTATTCTTCTTATATTCATATCATATGTACATACATCTTCTACAAAGTAAATGTATAACGATGTAGGTGTACTTCTATTGTTAGCTATTACAACGGAGATGAGGTATAAGAAATTCTTATTCCGAATTCCAGTAATCTTACTCCAGTCTTAATGATGACATTTTGAATTAATGATGATAAATATAATTCTGAGTGATTTTCCTCTGCATTTTGTGGTTTTTTAACGGTGTGTATATGTTTACATTGATTCTGACTAGAAGAACGTAGCAAGGCATCAAGTCTCTGTAATAATTGGTACTAAAAGTTTGTCGCGCTGTCGACTGTAAAGTCATTGTGCAGCTTTTCAGCACCAATTCAACTCTAACTTGATCTATTAATAATGAATATAATTCTGCTACGTTTTTGTCGAGTTTGTATTCCGCAGAGACGTTTTTGTAAATTTTTCATAATAACCATAGAAAAAAAAATTTAATTAATGGTTTTTCGATCAGAAACACACGTTGCACCCCCTAAAGTTATCCCAATATAGTCATCAAAATGCGAGTAGTATGATAAGCAAATGAACAAGTATGGACGTAGAAAAAATAGACTCGGAGAGCGCGGCGCTTGACGTTTCGGCTCGTTTAAGTCCGCGTAATCCAAAACCGTTTGCGCCGCGCTACGAGGATGAGATCGAGTGTCGGCTGCTTCAAATAGCGAAGCTGTGCCTTTTTACTGTTTCATTGTTGGGCTGACACTTGGGGAGCTTACAAAAGCAGCTCCAACTGACTCTCGATTTGTATATATGTATGTGAATGTAGCTAAGTGTAAACTAAGACAAGCTTTTGCTTGGTTTTTTTAAGTGGCATGGCAAGGTCGTTTCAGGAACTTGGGGGTATTTATTGGTATCTCTTTTCCATCGGCCTAATTGTTGAATTATTTAACTTGTGACTCTTGCACTAAGAAACATTGTATGATTAGTATCCGTTTGACATTTCTTGTTTTTACGATATACTTTATTACATTTTAGTAAGTGTAACGAGTAACGTTGTCTTTCTGTATCGATATATTTTTATAGTAGTTTAGGTTTGAAGAAAAATTACATTTGGTTATGAAATCAATACTCTATGCTGCAGATGGAATGATTGTAATGGACAAAAAATTATTTCCCCATTTGTATCGTAATTGATGAGTTATTAGTCATCACTTATTCATAGAAGAACTATCGCCAGAGCGAAAATGAAATTCCTAATAAAATCAGTGCTTATACTGTGAATCTAATTTTAAATATAATAAAAGTTTTTTCTCAACCGATCGTATCGTGTATATTCCACTGTATGTGTATAAATATCTGTCTTGATGATCTCAAAATTTTCATCAAATTTGGCTCTTATTCACTGAGTAGCTTTATTTCCACATCTAAATTTAATTCCTTACTATTAGTGGAGTACAAAAAAAAATAAAAATCTTTGCAAGCAACAATACTACATAATTTTAATTTTAAAGAACCATTATATTAAAAATAAAATTAACAATTGCTACTTAAGAAAATTTGTACGTGTTAGAATAATCGTTCACTATTTCTAGTAAATATTTTAGAGAAAACTTAATAAATATAAAAAAATTAGCCACTAGTTATATTTTCGGCAACACCATTCTAGTTGAAAGTTATCAAAAATGTTATACATCTCAGTGTAATTAAATGTATTCGACGCCATTTAATAGATGATACTGTCACAATCATAAGGTATATTTTAGATTTTATTCAGATTTTTTTCTAATTTATTTATCGAAATATCGGGTGAATAAAAAATAAATACTCCTTGTAATGAAATAAATTTAATTATCATCCGATTTTAATAAACAACGGCTAGCTTTTTTCTCCATCAAAATAGATAAAAACTCACCATTTTTGATTACTTAAAAAATATCGTATCATTGTAATAAATGCATTTGTTTATGAAATTGTTTTTAATTTTAATAAATAAATAATTTTTTAGCAAAGCGAAGACAGTGAATTTAAAGCTATTTAGGTGGAGAAAAAAACCAGCTTTTATTTATTAAAATCAGATGGTAATAAAATTTGTTTCATTATAAAGAGTGTTAATTGTTCATTTACACGATGAATTGATAAATAAATTAGAAAAAAATCTGAAAAAAATCTACAATATACCCTATGTATGTGAGAATATCATACATTTAAATGACGATGATGACATGTTATTTGTTTGAAAAATACACCTTTTTTGATAAGTCTTCAAATTTTGGGATACACTTATTTTAAAATACTTGTTTATTAACTACAAACTAACTTTTGACAACTAAACTAAGCCAAAATCTGGATTTTTTTACATGAAAATCTTAAGTACGTATTTAAGTCAGAATTCATGAAGAAGTTTGGAAAACAATTATGCTATTGTAGCACTTATAAAAAACTCTTTAGTAATTCACTCAGATGATAAAAATTGTTTATTGATCTCAAGGTACCAAATCACCATATAATCTTACTGAAATAACAATTTTATTAACTCATCCACAAATTTCACCTTTCATTAGAGTTATTAGAAAGACAGAAATGCGTGAAACTGGAATGAAGGCCATTGTCAGAGACGAAGGCTCGATGACACGTAACACTCAACTGCAGTTACTTGCATGCACCTGACTCCTTGTAATATAATGGCGCTTTTACTTTTACCAGCGTGTACCGTCACTTTTATTTGTGTGGTTTAACTAGGAGAAGTGTAAACAATGCGATTATATACAAATAACGCTGAGAGATAACGGGATCTTTTGCAGCAACTAATTTTTTTTAACTGTTTCAAGACTTTTCGATAGATTGCTGTTTTCAAATGTTGTTTGTGTCTCATATTCAAAAATTATCATGCGCTTTAAATAAATTGGTAATGCTTCATTGCAATACTTGTGCTGCAGTTTAAACTATTGTTTAGATCTATGTGGGTATATGAAGAAATTCAGATTCCATCATAATTTTGCTGCAAAAATGTGTATAATTAGTAGTTTTCGTACCTAGGGCGCAAAGTACAAAATGCACGCCCGAAGGTCGGGGGTTTTTGTATGTTTGTGCCCGAGGTGCGAGCGGCGTTTTTGTTGCCGAGGGCGCAAAACGCCAGTTGCACTTTGCGCCCTAGATAAGAAATATTAGTTTTCGTCACAAATGTGCATCTCTCCAGGGCGGTCCTTGGGCCCGAGGGCGTTACTTCGCACATTTGTGAAGAAAACTACTATTCCTACCTCGGGCACTTTCGCAACCCTGGTACGCCCTCGATAGGAAAAACAGCGTTCGCCATTCATGTGCATCCGACCAGGGGGGTCCCAACGGTCCCTCGGGCGTTGCTTCGCAAGCGCCCTTGGGCCCAGGGACCGCCCTGGAGGGATGCACATTTCTGAAGAAAACTACCATTTGAACACATTGTTCTTATGTTTTAAACGGTTCCGTACAATATTTTAAAATGAAGTTACAATGAAAAGAATAAACAGAAAATAATTGGTTTCCATTTTTGCTCACAAGATTTTTTTAAAAAAAGCTGAAAATAACTGTGATGAAGTCTAAATCGCAGGTTCGAAGTATTTTTCTTCTTTAGAATCTCTGTAACAAAAAAAACTTTCCCCTTAACGTTTATCTTGAATAAAAATTTGTATATTTTTTAATACCATAATTGGTAGTTTTAATCTGAATTTCTTATATCTAGTAGTCACTTCTAGACAAACATTTTTGTTTTTCCTAACATGCTTAAATGACTTTCGTTGATGAAAGTATAAATTTAAAGCTATTTTTTCCTCAAGTTTAGATAGGATCTAACAGTCAAACTTATTCATATCCAAGTTTTTTTTTTTTTTTATAACAAAAATACGTACTTAAGTGATAATACTTTTAACACTACACCTAAGCTCTAACATGATAAACCCATCCTACTAAATCTCAAAATTTGTAACACAATAGAGCAATTTCAGCTTTTGATTAATATTCAGATATCCAAAAAATTTTGGTGAATATTGTGCCATTTCTAGAGTTTATTTTTCTTTGATTTGATACATCCTTATAATTAGTTCGAAATATGGAATTTGTGAGATTTGAAAAAGTATAATTAGTGATATTATGTACGAGCTTGTGTCAAATGGAATTTTATCGTACTTTTAATACTCCTTAATAGATACACAATGTCGAAAATGTTGATTGTGCACCAATTAATAGTTGGACGTTTCTTATCAATCGTATTAGTTTATTATTGGGGGTTGCTAGTCTGGTAGCTAGCGTTGTAACTGATATTCTTATTTTCGTTATGACTAATTGTAATTTTATCCGATGGTTGATTAAAAAATTCATTATTGATTTATTTTTGCAAGAACTTCGGTTAGGAGACCTTATTCGGAAATTAATTTCGCCAGACTGATGTACAAAACGGTATATTTCGCTTAAAAATTCAGGTTTTACATATAAATCAAAAGATTAACATTTTATGGATTACAAGAAAAGTTGTAGATATTGAAAAATATAACTTATAGCCCATACGCCCAATAAAATGAGGAATCTATATTATAAACAAATTGTTAAGAACAAATATAAAATACATACTACGATTGCTAAAAAATACAACATAAATTAATTTTTTGAACATTATCAAGCTAGGAAAAAAAAACATTCAGTTATACCGTAAATTATTTGTCAAGTATATTAAAAAACAAATATTACTTTTATTTATTTATTTTTTTAAATAGTATTGAATGAATTAAAAATTATATTTATTAATAAGTTTTTCTTTCCTACCAAACGCCCTTTTCAAAAACTTTTTGAGATCTAATGGAAATTTTATAATATAATAAGGAATTTTAATACTGCTAGCTAAAATCCCTGGGGTAAAATCTGAGCTATGCCAGCATTTTTGCCAAAGTAACATAAACAATCTACTTAACTAGATCCTCTCGATTACAGTTAGATTTGAGATAACTGATAATAATTGCGATGGTTTGGAGGAAATAAATTGCCATTGCAAATAATTCATGTAAGGCAGTCCCATACAGATGCGTTTTTATAAAATTTGTTTACCTTCCTATACAAATAACACAAGACCTTTTTTATTTCTACACATATATGTGTATGTGTGTATGTGTGTGTGTATGTGTGGCTGTGTAAGTATGTGTAAAAAATAACTGATAATGATAAATTACTTCGAGGATAATGCAATGCCTGCAAAAGATATACTCATATACAACGCAAGAATTGTATGGTGTCTCGCAACAGGGACATGAAAATAATAATTTTACCTACGATTAAGCTGATGCTGACGTTTAAAAAGATTACGATTATTATATTGTTATGATGATTATTACAATATAGATGGTGATGATAATTATGATGAGAATATTGTTAAAAATAATTAAGTTAAAGTGCAAGGCATCGCAAGGTCAATAATTATTCGACATAGAAAATAATAAAGCTTCTGACGATATCAAATTTAAGTATGATAACTCTTTCATGGAAAGTCGATTTTACAAATTATTGCTTAAAAATGCTATGTTATTGCTGACTTTAAAATTTTTTTTTCTTGGGCCATCACAATCAACTTACACACGTATAATTAAAATAAAAATAGATTTATTTTGACAATATCTACAACCTTTTTATGTAAATGTAGGATGAAATCAGGGTGTTAAATAATTCAAATAAAATTATCACGATATAATTAGAGTTTAATTGAAAATTAATATAAAATTTTTATTTGATTAGTATTTTAATGAACAATCAAATTATATTTTTAATTGAAATACCGATCATTAACAATTAAATTTGATTCTTACTTAATAAAACTTTTAATCATCAATTTAATTTAATGTTCAATTAATATAACTTTAAATTATGGAATAGATCTTAATTGTAATTTTTTAATTAAATATAAATCACTAGAACCCTGGCTGGAACAGGAAATTTTGACATTTATAGTCACAACTGATTTTTTTCAAGTTTTTGAAATTTTTAATGTATGTTAACACAAAAGAAAATTAAATGTAACTCAAGTTGTTTTTTTAGATGTACAACTTTTATATTGAAAACGTTGTCGTATAACGCAGATTTTACAATTAAATGCATGAAAAAGTCACATCCTCGCTGGTTTTTGATACTTATTGCTATTTCATGATCCAATTGAACTTATAAAAGTTTGTGCAGAGTACGGAAAAATTAAGTACGACCTTTTTTTAACGTATACAAGTAAATAATGTGAAATAATGAATATTTAAAAGAAAATTAATTTATTCTTTATTTTTTAATGGTGTTTCAATATTTAAATCATAATTACTGTAGGAATAAATTTTAAAAATAGGTAAAAGATATATTTAATTAAGATTTACAAAAGCCTGAACCTGTAAATTATAAAATTTTGTGTGAGTAGTATTAAACTGGATCTTTAACCGATTTTCTCTCTTATGTTCCCGTTCAACAAACTTCTGTATGAAATAGAGGTCTTTAATATATGATAATAGGAGCATTATTTATTATTTAAGAATATTATTAAAAATAAATTATTACTACGGAAATGACGTCGGAAAAAATACTTCATAAACAATTTTTCCTGCTCTCCGAAAACTTTTGGCCTTCAATAAGGTTCTTCGAAGCCCAATAATGTTTTTACAAGAACTACAGAATGAAGTCTAGAATATACTACAGTCATGGAAATTTTTTATGATGATGTAATTATTTTTGACTTTTTTTTTGAAAAACAAGAATCCAGGTAGATTTGATTAAATAACCATTTGAAACTGATAATGTGTACTGCTTGTCGGAATTTTCACTTAGCTTACGTTATTTGTATATGGCCAATTTTCTTAACAACTTTATTTTCAATTTGACAGCTTCAAATCTAAAACGTTTATTCGGACAAAAAAAAATTTTAACAAATTTGTACTGATGTTAAAAAATAACAGCAATCGGTATTGATAAATAAACTTAAAAATACCTATCATTCCATGCAAAAGCACCTCGTAATCCTTTCGATGACGAAACGAACAAACTGTTAATCGCCTCCAATTCCCAAAATTCCAGGATCACTGGCTCCTTTTCGCGAGCACTAAGAAAACAGAATCATCTCCCTCGCGAGCTGATAAAATCAAACAACCGGCAACCTGCATCTTTTATCCGTAGCACAATAACAGTAGCGCCACGACTAGTCGTCACTCACCTCACGTGCGTAACGTGCAATTACATCTTTAAGTACCTCCTTAGATCGGATAATATTCCGGATACCTATTCCCACACATGTAGCGCGGAGGCGTGCGTGCGCGACTTGAGCGACGCCGAAATACTCACTAAGAGGCGCGAGCTCCGTCGCTAAGACTCTATACGAAAGAAAGAAGAAAGAAAGACGGGGCCCACTAATACCAAGCCGATGATCTTTTAACGGCTGACGCATACTCGAGTATAGATACTCCGGCGTAGTTCTGCGCGTACGTGTTTTTATCCGGTCGTGCATGACGCTGTCGGTAAAAAGAATGGATTTTCGATTGCTACTCGCTGTGTTTGAATTTGCTCTGGTACATAAAAATAATGTGAGGTTTGCTTTAAGATCCGGTGGCAGGCGATAAGGGGAACTATACTGTAGCGCTCATTGTGGAAGAAAATATAAAACTGGAGCTAGTTGACCTTCAGAGACACGATTTCAGCCTCTTTCGGTTCTAAAATGAAACATCAGAGTATTTTTTCTAAAAAATTTTGTTTTTATCTTTACTTACAATTATAAACAGTTTTGGATGTTTTGGTCAACAGAAGATTGGTGTTTGATTTTTGATTTCGTAATGTTCAAGAGCTCAAAGAATTTTTGTTGATATCATCTATAATATGCTCCGAAAACAACCGATTTTGGTCACTTCAGAGGACGCTAGTCGTCAATCTTATACTTTGGTGTCTTTGGTATGTTAAGCGACTGGTAGCGCTGCTCCAGTGGTTCCGATAGAAATCAGAACTAGTTTTATGAAATGCTTTTGAACAAATAATCACGACCAATAAGGCAGTAAGTAGCTTCAATAGACTTTTTAAATTACTTTGTAAGATGTTTTTTGACCCTATTGAGGGATAAAATATCGCAAATGCTTGTTATATATTTTACTGTGCTCTTCAATTTCAAAGTCTAATTACATAGATTCAACGCATATGAGTAGAATCGACTGACTCGCGGTAAAACCAAATCAGTTACAGATAGAAATGAAAATTGATGGCTCCCAAAAAATTGAAAACTGCATTTAACCAATTCGTGAACAAAATTTAAATATTTAATGTCTTATTACTAGTGTGAGGGTTGAAAATATTGTATTATTAATAAAATTTTTACGAATTAAATTATCTACTACATAATATACATTTTTTATGTTTATTTGTTTAGTGAGGTTGCAAATATTTATCTTGTGAGAGTGTTTATAGTTACATTTTTTAATAATCCATGGAAAATAATTACATCCATACTAGAATGGTTATCTAAGCACGCTGCAAATAGAAATTTATGGATTTTTATTACCAATTTCTATTTTATCATTTTTTCTCTGTTTGCCGACAAATATTTAAACTAAAAACGTAAAGATAACAGTATAATCAACGGATGTTTCAGTATTTTTCCTACACATATTCTTCTAGAGCGATTCCACAAATACTAAAAAAAAAAATTAGTTCGAGAAAAATGACGGTAAAAAAATTACATACAAACTTGCTAATTCTATAATGTAGACCAAATTCCAAAATATCTTATTTAAAAACTTAATTTTTTTCCAGTATGTGAAGCGTTTTCGAGAATCTAGAGAGAACATCAAGCTTTCTTATGCCTCATATCTGAGCTAAAATTCTTTAAAAAGCACTGTACGCTCTGCTACATTGTATCGCACATCCAATATACCTATAATGCTACAATGTTGAAGAAATTCTAAAAATTTAGTTTATAGAAATGTTTAAAAAAGTAACTTTTGATGAACTGGAAACGCTGAAATATAACATTGTTTACGCTTCAAATAAACGAGTCACAATAGAAATTATAAGATAAATTCAATAGAATAACGAAGCATCAAGTCTGCTAAATCGATCTAAAGTAGATAAGTGTTCTCCTAAAAAAAAATATTATTATTTCTAATTGGCAAAAATATTTCGATTAGTTTTCATATAACGACGACGTGTGGGATCTATCTACCAACAATCCTAATAAGCAGCAGCAGTAGCGACGACAACACACAGTGGTCTGTTCTATCCAAGCGAACAGCTGGCGCTTTCATGGAGCAGCAGCAGCTCAGTGTCGACGACAATGAGGTAGAGCTGATGCTTGCGAAACCGTCTAATATCTCCACATGAATAAATTTACGCGAGTGATTCCACAAAAAATCACTATTGACATGGCTTGGGACGAAATAAAAATTAAGTTTTTCGTGGGGCTTTAGAACTATCTTGTTTCTTTTAAAATTTGATATGTGAAGCATAAGAAAATTCGTGGTTACCCGAAAAATACGATGTGACATACTTGATCAGCCGATTTTTAAATTTTGACCATTTGGAAAATTGACTTTTTCAAACGAAGGTTGGTCAGGGATTAAAAAACTCGTTGAATAAATTATAAGTACAAAGAGAAGTTATGGATAGGACTTGGTAAAAAAAAATATAGGAAAACATAAGTTTCAGTGAACTTGAGTTTAATTTTTTAATTCTCAAGTTTTTGCCACCCCCAGCTTACTAATTCCCTCTATTTCGATCGACTACTTGTATATTTTAATTTGAACAATTTTTTTTTCTTTCAACAAGTATCGTTTGAAGTATACGTTCGAGTAAGTCTTGCACGACGAGCTGCGTGTGTGTGTGTGTGTGTGCCTGCGTGCGTGCGTGCGTGCATGTGTGTGTGCGTGAACCTTTGTACCGTGCTTCATTGATTAACGCGTGATTTTAATCAGCGACGCGGTGACGAAGTAATAGCGATTATAGCCATGGATTACAGCTCTGTAGTAGTGAGTATAATATATGTGCATGTGTGTGTATTGTGTACGTGTTTAGCGAGTGCACACCAGGGATCCCAAACGCGGTACCCAAACGCAATGGTGAAGTATATCTATATAGTACACTTTAACATACGTTTGATGTATCTATATATATCGGTTTGAGTACCGGGTTTGGGACCACTGGTGCACACTACTGTACACTGCAATGCACGCGTAATTTACGTATCTAGCATCACAATATATATATATATGCGGCCGAGTGAATGAGATATAACGATTCATCAGAAACTGACGGAGATCCAATAATTGGCTCTGTGTTCATATTGCGTAAGAATTAATTTTATTATTGAAGCGAAATGATGTCATTTGGATCTCAAAAAATAATTGAAATCGAGCACTTCTACCAGATATGTTATTGCTAAATACGAGAGATTTCAAATGTGACACAAAAACTTTATGAAATCGTTCAATAAAATACGAAAGACGATAAGAGTTGCAAAATACATTTTCATATCTACCAGTGGGTCTTGCAGTCTTCGAGAAAGTTTTTTTTTTTTACTCCTCTTGATTAATGTTGGTGGTGAGTGAAGGTCGATGCAATTATTTATTTTTAAATTTACATCTTGTATTCCATGCATAAAATTTCCAATGAAACTACTATTGACCTACTTTCTGATATAAAAGATGTAACTTTTTTATTGGAATGTATTTGGGGCATCAACATGCAAAAATATTTGTACAAGAAATAGAGGTGAACATCAAAGAAAAATTAAAAATTTTCATATTATTTTGGGTATTTTGTCATTTATTTGTTTTTTTAGTATCTAATATTAGTGCAAACAGTGTAGAAATGAAGATGAATCCTTGTGTATATGTATAAAAATAAGTTAGGCGATACTGATAAAAATTATGTACTGCAATATGCTTTATGCTCGCTTTCCATAGAGTTCGACGATAAAATCGATTCCCCGGAACGGTTGGCTCTCGAATGAAATCTCCACGTAAGTCAGTCCAATCCCACCTTTCTTGATTTCAGCTTTAGCACCATGGCCGTTTTCGTGCTGGTCAAGAGCACGGATCTGCGTAATTTTTGACTCTCGGTTGCCTTCGAAGAGTTCTGTGATATTTTTTTTTATCCCCAATGTAAATGGCTCCTCTACTCTTCTTCGCTCAATTAGATAGTCATTTTCTTCACGTTCTCCTATGATTAAGTTGTTTTGTGGGAGTACATCGGCAGTAACAATGGATATTACTGTAGCCAAAAATACAGTAACGAGAAGTACGCAATTCCATCCCATTGTTCAACAAATATTGGATATCTGAAAATACGAGATCGTTAAAAAAAAATTTGAAACAATAATACATCAACAATACAAAAGAAAAAAATTTTTTCGATACAATCGTTTGTCATATCTGATATTTTTTTTATCGTGATGTAAGTATTTTATGCAATATCAATGAGAAAAAATAAAAAAGAAGAAAAAGTTTTTGCGTATCGCTCAACGTTTACTGTTTGATATTTAAAACTTTTTCATCAAGCAGTAACGAGACACAGTCTTGACCTACATAATCATGAATACACGTGGTTTTCCGCAAATATTACGGATTTCATTAAAAATTTAGACTTCATTTAATTTCAAAAATCATGCAGTAAATTTTTTTACTTACCAATGTATTGAGTGATGAATTACAAATCTGGACTCTCCGAGATGAACAGGCGAGTCGTCTTCGTGTAACTGGTCATTAGAGCGAAGAAGCTGCTTTTTATATCACTATCGGTTTTAATCATGTGATCTTTCTGACCGATGTGACTTACTGGAATTTCCTTTAAAAACACATACGTAAACACTTTCAATTCAGTTGAATTTTCTTCTCATAGTGTCCGTATAATGAATTTCAGTACAGTAGTTGATGCCATTTCATATCAATTACATGTTTACAGAAAAGAATTTTAAAGTCATTAGACCTAGATTGGATGGAATTTTTTTTTTATTCTTAGAGGCACTAAAATAATGTTGCAGTTTATCATCTTAATTGTCAAGCACGTTCTACTAAATTAGGTTGAAAATAGAAATTAATATGTTACTGATTTTAATTTGACTTAGATAAATACATCGAATTCCTACGAAAAACTGTTTAATAAATGTATGCTGCATCGTAAGGAATTTTAGAGAATCATAACAAATTTTTTTATGAAATTACGAAAATGTTGTGTGTAAATATTTATGTATTCATATGTACAAACATGTGCTACACGACCAATAGCTAAAAATTCAGTTGTTGTATACATGGTTTTCTTCAGTAGATAAATTAGAAATCTTTGATATTTCTCAGCTGATGATACACGATATGTGATACAAAATACATTGTTTAATACGTAAATCCATACTTTGATACCATTTGCAAGTTTTAAAATTAAAGTTGTTTGATATTTTTTCACGTGTGATTCTTCCAATCAAATAATGTTGTCATTGTAGAACTATTTACGAGTCCTTATGCATAGTTATCTTTGAAAAATTTGTTGACAACTCCTCTGACAAGTTAAAAATTTATTTTAATAGTCCCAATAAAAAAACACTGTAGTCATCTAATGAAGCATATTATATTAATTTGTAATTATCAGGAACGCGATAGTTGGCTTTAGCGAGTATCTTCTTTTTCCCAATAAAATTAAGCCATGACCTATCTTATTTTTAATGAACAGTTAAATGTAGTTGAGAATAGCTCAGTATTTGAGAATAGCTCATTTTTATGCATATATTTTTTTTCACACTTATCTTCAGATAATATTTATCGTTTCACCAAACTTGAATTACCTACCTCAGTGGGCAGGCAGGGCTTTAAAGACGCTTTGCCGGTACTTATAGACTCTATGCATACTCTGTCCGTTTATACTTTAAGCACTTCCTTGTCTCGAACCTACACTTTTGATGTGATACAAATCTGGCTTCACAGTACAAAGATGTAAAGCTTTTTTGTAGTCCTGATTTTATATTCAGCCATGAGTAATCAAGAATGTTCATAAAACTTTTGTACCTATCAAGATTTAAGGAGGTTCGGGAGTAATAATAAAATGCAGAGATCACAATGACATTGATTTTTCTTGATAGTCTGGAATACGTAGAACTTGTATGAATTTTTTCAATATTTGTTATAGGTCATTTTGAAAAGAATGATACAAATGAAAATGAGTGTGATAACATAGGCTCTTATGGAACG
>JAPYYV010000846.1:0-37207 GCA_030522625.1 Copidosoma aretas
TCATTGGTTCATCAAAGTTAAATTTACAATGACACTCCTGAACATGCATAGCCATTACCGATCTGGAATCACCTTTCCTGACCATCCTATCATGTTCCGACATCCTAACACCTACACACTTCCTGCTCTGACCCACAACTAGACTTTACTACATATACAATGTTACTAATTTCTAGCGTAGGTGTCTTATCCTTCCCTAATCGAATTATATATGCTATTTTATTGTTGTTATAAAAAGTTAACTTGACATTAAACTTTGAAAACATAGTCCTCATTATTCTCTCAATAGAAGGCAAAAAAGGAAGAATTACCAAAATCTTAGGTTTTAGATTATGTTTAGGAATTCCATCAGTAAACTGGAATGGCAATTCATTATAGAAGTCTAGGTCTATGTATGATATGATAGAAATACCAGCTCCGAACATGGAAAACATTGGTAGTTGTAGACTATTCAAGGCGTATGGTCTCATTAAAGTCCATAAACAGGGATTTCCTGCACAGTTAATAGTGTCTTCTGAAGAATCACTTCTATATACTCCAAAAGAATGCTTACCCCTCATATTTTATTGAGAGATACATTAAAGCGAGAAGAAGTATTTTTAATAGATTGAATAAGAAACGTAGACCAGTTGTCACAAATAATAATGCCACTGAATTGCCATTCCAGTTTTCTGATGGAATTCCTGAACAGAATCTAAAACCTAAGATTTTGGTAATTTTTCCTTTTTTGCCTTCTATTGAGAGAATAATGAGAACTATGTTGTCAAAGTTTAATGTCAAGTTAACTTTTTATGTAAACAATAAAATAGTTATAATTCGCTTAGGGAAGGATAAGACACCTACGCTAGAAATTAGTAACATTGTATATGTAGTAAAGTCTAGTTGTGGGTCAGAGCAGGAGGTGTGTAGGTGTCAGGATGGCGGAACATGATAGGATGGTCAGGAAAGGTGATTCCAGATCGGTAATGGCTATGCATGTTCAGGAGTGTCATTGTAAATTTAACTTTGATGAACCAATGAATATTAAAAAAAGAATAGCTAAAAAGTGAGTTTTAATACATTTTAGAACTTTCATAGGTATATTACATTTTTGATGGGTGCGTACCACCCTTGTTTGTACCACCAGGTGTGGGTTGTATAGGTAGTGTGTACGTCCGTCTACTTTATGGTTGTAGACTTATAACTAAGATTAGTATAGTAGAGGTTTTTTATCACCAAAATTTTTTATGAAAGTCCGTTCTTCTACACGCTCTCTTTTTTTGTTCGTTTTTATTATCATGATACGAACTTTGCTTGTAACATTTTCAAACTTCAGACAGGACTTGTGCAACATATGTAATTGAGTAGCTGGTGCCTGTATGGCTTTTGTGCGTGCTTTCAAGCGTATGTTAGTATCCCTGATGAGGGTGCGAGTAAGGCACCTAAATATTGGACTATGATCCGTTTTTAATTGATGTTACAATAAAAAGTCATGCTCTCATATACCACTGTTTTATTGGATGAATTTTGTAGTTTATTCATAGTACATTAATTATTTCTTATAGCCTAGATATAGCGAGATATGCATGGATGTGCTAACTTAATACCAACGAACAGCATTTTTCAGCGATCCCGAACACACAGGGAGATAAAATTGCGTGGATATTTCCCAACTAATTTGTAGCTTTCAGATGCACATAGCTAAGTTGATAAAAAACTCATTTCTGTTATAATAGGAGAGATTACGTGATATGCATACGCATACAAGGAAATCTAAGAAAAATCTGCCAATTTCGGTGCCAAAAAAATAACATAACATAACATAAAAAATAAATAAATTGCTTGAACATAGCTTTGATAGCCTTTTCAAAACTTTCCAAAAAAAGATCTGCTTCAAAATTTATGAGCATTTAAAGCTTAAAAACCTGCAAATCAGGCAATTGAGTAGATTTTTAAGTTATTTTTTTCCATTTCAAACTTTAAATGCCCATAACTTTCGACCTGAGCCATCTATGAGGACATTACAAAGAAGAAATTAAAGCTCTGTTCAAGATCATTAGTTTACTTTACAAAAGGACTGTCTACGATTCTCTAGAGCAAAGTTATAATGAAAGGCAGTGATAAAAATTGATTTTGAAATTCGTAGTTTAAGAAAAAAAATAGAAAATAAAAATAGTCCGTCTCGAGACCCTGACCGCTCGTTTAAAGTATTTTTCTTGTTCCATGGGATTGTTGTAAAAAAAAAATTCACATGACTGAGGTGTGCCTTCAAGAAAATTTTACATTTTTTTCGCACCGAAAATGGCAGATTTTTCGTAGATTTCCTTATTTATATATATAAAAATATATGTATGTTTATAAGTATTAGCACGATATAACCAGGGAACTTGAAATCGGTAAAAATCATTCTGTGATATGTATTGGATTGGTAGTTAACATTGAGTGAATTAATTTTTCTTTAGATCCTAGACATAGCGAGATATGCATGAATGTGCTAACTCAATATCAACCTATAGCATTTCTTAGCGATACCCAATACGCAGGGAGATAAAATTGTAAGCATATTCTTTAGCTTATTTAAAAGTACATTTGTAGTGAAATTATTAATTATTTAGAGTCCATATTTCACCCAACACGTGTGGATGTGCACAACAGAGCAATGAGAGAGAGCCCTTGCCGAGGCTTCGGTGGCTGAATTGGTTAAAGCACCTTCCCGGATAGAAGGAGGTCTGGGTTCGAGCCCCATAGTCAATTTTAATAATTCGACTTAATTGAAATATTCACCATTGAGGCATATACATATATAAGATCAAATAAAAATAACTGTTTATCGCATTTTTGTTATTTTTCTCTAACTGTAGAAATGTTGGAAAACATGCAAGAATTGTATCTTTTTTTGTTGCACAAAAAAGTAGAATAGAAAATATTGTATTTTAATGAATAATACAAAAAAAAATGCAAATGAAAATAATATTTTTCAGGTTGTCGACATTGGATCGTAATTAAAAAAATTCTACTTGTAAGTAATCACTTGTTGTATTCTTAAAGGTGTTTTTTTTTTTTTTTTTTTTTTTTTTTTTTTTTTTTTTTTTTTTTTTTTTTTTTTTTTTTTTTTTTTTTTTTTTTTTTTTTTTTTCCAAAAAAATTTTTTTTATCTTTTTTTTTCTTTTTTTTTTTTTTTTTTTTTTATTTGTTTGTGTCAATTATAAGTATCGACTTTAATGATTTATTGGTTACTGACTGCAAATTTACTGTAATATTTGAAAAATATAATGCAACATGTGCAGATGGGCAGCCATTATATAAAATCTCATAAAAATAAGACCTATGATCAATACAAAGAGAAGAATATTCAATAATAGTAGGCGTTAATGTGAAGTCCTTTGGATGGTAAAGAATAATTTTTTTACGGACGCAATCTAAATTTATGATCAGCGATTTAAAAAATCATAAAAAATACTTTTTCAGTGGGCCTGAACAAAGAAGAAGTGGACCAAAAATGGATCCAAAATCGGCTAACACAAAAAGTTTCTACATCATTTGTAGATTTCAAAAACGTAAAAAATACAATCCTAGCTGATCGGATTCACAAGTTATAAGCATTTTTGTGTTTGAACATATGCACCGTAATCGAACGCAGAGCGAACCGCTTTAGTGTATACATAAAACCAACCTCTGGAATCAAGTATGAGGAAATGTGATATATACATAGAAGATTTGTCTTTAAATTAACCCTTTTTCTATAAATTTATAAATACTTTTATTTACGGCTCTCCGAATAGTGCCATTTTTCGAATTTGCCAATTTCATATTTCAGTTCATAAAGTAATTTTGTTTTTCAAATAAATTTTCCAATTATAACATATTCATGGTCTTGAAGACTATATAAATAGTAGTCAAAACGTTTTTTCTACTACTAGGTGTCGTATGCCAAAAAAAACCAATCCTGTATTAGAAAAATTAATCTCTAAATTACATATGAAACGGAAAAAAGCTTTCGAAGTTATTAAATATTTTTGACTTTACAGATTACAAATTATTACTTCTACGATTATTATAAGTTTAAAATTATAAAATGCCTCCTTAATTTATTCAATATGACAGCAGAAAAAAATTTGTGGCCCTTGTGTGAAAAAAATTACTTTTGGTAATATTAAACACGAAAAATTTTTAGTTAATAAAGCTACTGAAAATTTTTTTAAAGAATTCATATAGAAAGATTTTAATTTGAGATACGAAAAGTATCCTTCGAGTGTATGTAGATCATTATATTTAACACTTATTCAATTAAAAAAAAGACATTTTTAACAGGCAACTCCTAAATATGCCGAATTCTAAAGATTTAACGTCGTCAAAGGAACTCGTTTGAACAGAGGTGTCTGCGATTGCTATGTATGTTTGACTGTTAAATTCAAAGGACACGTTAAGATTGAGAAAGGGATGATGAAATTGATATTTCTGTTGCACACCATAACTCGAAAAAAGTAGTGCAGATTTCTGCTCCAGATTCAATTCACTTATGTACTAAATGTTTACAAAAAATTAGTAGAGGTATAAGTCATGTATGTAACAATTTTAGAGACAATGCACTAAAAATAGTTGACAAGCTTCCACAAAAAATTAAAGAACAAATTGCTACTTATGTGATAAAAAATAAAATTGATTCAGAAACTGAGGCAAGTAAGAAACCAATGAATGTTTTAAATTTAAGTACTTGTAGACAAAATGTAATAATAACAGCAAATGAAACTGATGAAAATAGGTTAAATTTGATGAAGAGGAATTAGACAACTTTCGAATTAAATTAGGTGCTTTAACGAACGAAATGAAGAAAGTTACAAACTTTTTAAGATGCCATTTTGGAAGAAAGGGAGTTCCTACAAATTATACAAAGCATATGACTGAAAAATTGAATGAATTGAAAGACCTTTATATAACAGGTACATATTAATTTGATTGTAAAAATTCGAAAGAAAAAACAGAACGGCCTGTTGCTTATGCCGACTAACTTTTTGAAAGTTAGCTTGACTATTTTACCTGAAAATGAAACAAAAATTTTTGAGGAAGACAACTGTACACAGCAAGATTATGGCGATTATAATGAAAATGAGAACGAATCAAAAAAACGAAAACTTTAGTCAGTAGGTGGCAGTCTAAGCAAGAAAGGTAAGTTGTCTACTGTAGATAATCTAATACTGCTATGTGTAGTTCCTGGAATGATAGAAACATATGCAAACATGAAACTTTCATTTAATTTGACTAAAATAAAAATATTTCGTTTAAATTTGTTTCAGCTTTCAAACTTTTACTGGTAGTCGACGGCCAGCAAACAACAACAATGTTTCCTTGTCCATATTGCTTTATTTTTTGAACAATTTACGAGGTTTTTCCACTTCTGAATCTACTAGCAGAAGTAATGCCAGTTCTTCTAATAGCATCAAAGTAGAAAAAGAAACTTGTACAAAATGAAAAACTTATGGAGATTTGAAAAAAGATTACAAAAAATTTTGCGTCACAGGAGAAGATAAAAAATACACTAAATCATGCCATAGCACCGTCAATCCTCCTCTTTTTAATGAGAATGATGACATCTGTGTGCTGGAGAAATATATAATTTCTGAACTCCATATTATGCAAGGTTTTGTAAATTATTTGTTCTGGAAAGGTTTAGTTCCGTTATTAGGTAAGAAAAATGCTTTGATATAGCAAAAGAAATTAAAACTAGTATAAAAAAATTATCATGGTAATGCTTTTAAAGGTAATGCGTGCAGAACACTACTTCAAAAAGCTGATAAACTTAAAGATCTGAATTTGTATGACTATGTAAGTATTTTTAAGATACTGACATATATCACAGCATTAAAGCAATGAACAAAATAGTAAATTGTTGTTTCACCTCTGGCAAAGTAGGACCATTACTTGATTTCTTACATCAAAGAGTTAGAAAAAGCTTAAAAAAGCATTGAAAAATTATCGGAAACATTGAAGATACATGTTATTTTGTCACATTTAAAAGAAGGTTTTCATTACATCGAGGGAGATCATGGCTTAGGATTTGGGTCCGAGCAAAGTGGAGAGGAGATTTACCGCAATTTTTTGGATAAGTTTTGGTCAGGTTATAAAGTAAACAGTTTTTATAATGATACTTATTCAACAAACCTACTCAAAGCTGTAGTAGAATTCTCATCGTTGCACCTTTAAAGAAACTTTTTTTTTAAATTAAGTAAGATTTATGTTTGCATGTATCAAATTAATAATCAAAAAGAAAAGAAACTAAAAACAAAAAAAAAATTATAAAACAGAAAATATAAAATTATATATGAAAAATTTAAAAAAAAAACGAAAAAAAGTTGGGCCCAATATATATAACCACCACGTCCTTGTCGTTGGTCCTGGGTTGCGCTGAAAGTGGTCTTTTCTATTTAATTTTCAAGATTATTTTTTCAAATTTTAGGTATTTTTCAAGTTTTTATTAAGTATGATAACTTTTGACCATTTCAGTCAATTTTTTAGAAATATACTCAAAATCGAAAATATCGGAAAATAAAAGTATTTATTTTTGCCGTTCATAAAAGTATTTATAAATTTATAGAAAAAGGGTAAATTTTAAGACAAATCTTCTATGTGTATATATATATATATATATATATATATATATCAGATTTTCTCATAATTTATTCTAGAGGTGGCTTTTATGCATACACTAAAGCGATTCGCTCTGCGTTCCATTACGGTACATACATCCAAACACTAAAATGCTCATCACTTGTGAATCCGATCAGCTAGGATTCTATTTTTTTGTAATTTACAAATGATGTGGAAACTTTCTGCGTTAGCCGATTTTGGATCCATTTTTGGTCCACTTCTTTGTTCAGGCCCACCGTGCATTGTTATCGATAATACATAATAAGTGATTTCTGCTGAGTTAGAATTAGTATCCGTAAGCAAGTGTGGCATCGTTTTATCGCAAAACCGACCTCGCATTTCTCATCAGCGACCAAAAAAATGATGCAAACTATACCTACCTTATTTTTATCATTTTCGGTCAAAAATCTAAATTTTAGGCAAACAAAAAAATTTGCATCATGTATGTTTTCAAATCACGTCAAGAATATTTAAATCCATGCATTATTAATGTAGCTTTAAGATTCGCGTCTAGCACGATTTTAGTCCAGAATGTCTTTGTTTTGCCCTACTGTGTGCCACAGAATGCAACAAGAAAGACAGCCGCAGGCGGGAGGAGAAGGGCGTCATAAGTAGAAGCAGGTGTTCGAGTAAATTTTGGGTAGCATAGAAGTATGTACCACACACAGTGCATGTGAGAGTAAAAGTTGAGCTTTGGTTATGAAAGAAAGTTGATGCCTATGAGGATGTTTCATGTGCAAGCTCTACCGCTAAGATGGCAGCACACCCAAACAGCCCTGTCATGGCCGCCACGAGCGTTTAGTATACCTTTACACATCAGTCATATGTATAGTCAGTAATGATCTATGTACACCACTGACGTATATAGTTATACTAAACGCACGTGGCGGCTATGACAGGGCTGTTTGGGTGTGCTGCCACCTTAGCGGTGGAGCTTGCACATGAAACATCCTCATTACCCATGACTGTCTATTCAGGGGTTTGAGAGAAACTCAAGAAAATGAGCATGCTGCACGGCTGTGACCGTGTAGTTCAGTGCACATCAAAATAAGAGTACGGAATCCATTCGAGAGCAGATGCGAAAGTTCGTGCAGAGAATAGTGTAGGTTCCGTAAAGCGCGGACATGTTTTGAGCGTATAGGTTTTTCGTTAGGGCTTGTCAAGAGTCTTTGAGGAAAGAACTGCTCTGCATGCGAGCGTATGTAGGGGGGTCCGCTGACTGACCATCGCGGGCAAGCTACGCCAACTTCTACTCTATATAAGCACTCAAAATGGGTATTAAGCCTTTCCGTAGTTACTCTGTTGCACTTAAGTAATGACACTAAACGAACTTTATCATAGGCATTGCCAAGCGTGACTTAGATACCGAATTGTTGTACAAGAAAAACAAGGAATTATATAATATGGATGAGTGTACCTACTAGCTTGGCGTATTCTGAGAAATCTAACTTAAATGCACCATCAAATATTGAGTAATGGCAAATTTCAAAATTTTTTTTACAAATTTTCCACAAGACTAGAACTGATATGGATTATTATTAAAATGTCTGTGAAAGTCTAAAAATCCTACGGGATCTAGAAATAATAGGGGGGGGGGGGCAAGTATAACAGCCTTGTGGTAGCAAAGATATGAAAAATTGCAAAAAAAGAGATCAGAAAAAAGGAGAAAATTTTGCCTGATCATCTTTTTATTGACAATGACATGGCAATGAAGGAAATAGAAGTTCAGAGAGAAGCTGTTAGAATGGCAAAGGAAGAGAAATACAAAGGCAGACAGGTCAGAATAGGAGGAGTATGCGATATAGAGGAAGAGGAGAATATATGCGATCGTTATATATGGGATGTTCTTTCACACACCGTACAGATTTAGACAAAAATTGACCGACAGATCTTTGATTTAGATGAAACTTTTTTACAGGTTTTGTATTTAAAACAAAATGTATTTTTTTTTTCACAATATTTTAGACACTAGAAAGGATTTTGAGATTTTGGTAATTTTGCGCTTAAAGAGTAATTTTCAAAAATACATAACTCTGGTTACAATTCAGCTACAGATTTCTCTTTCTTATTATTTTAAAAATAAACAACACAAGCTTTAGAAGGAAAATACTTTTTAAAAAAATTATTAAAAATGAATGATTGTTATAACAATTAAACTGTATAAATTTTTTTTCAAGAATTGCCCCTACTTTGTAGCAAGTTTAAAGTATTTACACCATATTTTGCGTCAAATTTCTGTTTTAAAACCCTTTTTAAATTTATTAGGAAATTATTATTAGTATCAAAAAAAAATTAACTAACATAGCACACTACGACGTGACGCATCGGCGCGCGGGTCCCTTTGCATGCCATTTATTCTTGTTTCTTATCAGTTTTTTTTGGAATATACATTATTATTTTGTATTTTTTATTTAATACTTTTATTTGTATGTTGAGAAGGCTTTGCATCAAATTAAAAAAATAATATTAATAAGTACATAAATAAAAAACATCATTGTTTAAAAACAATTACTTTATTATTATCTGAAAACTATCTAAAAAGTATCTCGTTTAGAATCACAACATTAAATAGCAGTATTAGTAAACAGTATGATTTATTGTAAACTATTAACATGAGTTTTTCTTCGTATTCAGCATTACTCGAATGACGACACGTAATATTTGGCAGAGCTTCTGTCACCCAGTCAAAAAATTCTTGTTGAGAACGAATTAATTATTTACACATTGGAGACTAGCTCTAGAATAAAGTCTTTTGAGTGTGCTACCTAGTCTGAACCATGGTCCTTTCCCATGGGAAGTTGGAAAAATGTAAATAGGCTCCATTAATTAAGAATTTCACATTTTCATGTATAGGGCCAACACAAACAGAATCAGTACCAGCCGCTTTTGCAAATATACAGTATTTAGGTCATAAGCATGCAAATTTTCTGAAACTACGTCTTATTGTTGCATGACTCAGTTTCAATGACTTAGACAATTCTTTTCAATTATTCAAAATAAGGCGTTTCTGCATTTGGATTAAAATAGAGGGAACTTTATGGTGGCTCCCTCGCAATGCAGTTTTATTGAAAGAAAATCGTGCTATCTCCGTCAAGCAATTGGAATAGTTTTAAATTATTACAAAAAAGTTACTTCACGGTCGAAGTTTCATAATAGGGACCAGAATTATGAAACACTGGGACAAGAGTTTTGCTGCTGTTTCATAATATAGACATATTAATTGTATCAATTTTATAATGAAAATCAATCTTTCTTCCATAAAAATTTTATGAAAAAATCAGAATTACTTATCAAAGTTATAGCAAACCCAGAAAAACCAAAATCTCTAGCATGAAATCATACCTGATTTTTTTACACAATTTATAAAAAAAGAAGCGAAAATTTGTTTGATAATTGGTACTTTTACCTTACAAATGTCTGTTTAGACAATTTACTAACTAAAATTTAAATAGAAACATTTCCATCTTTTACAAATAATATTTTTCGTCTGACGTTAACTCTGGGGCTTTAATACGATATTTTACTTTCGTATTAAGTTTGAATTCAATACAGATTTTATGTAATGATAAGTTAGTACATCAAATTAAAAAATATTTAGATTATTTAGAAGTACGAAAAACAGAACTAATGGTGGTTGTACCTAAGAAAGACGTAATTTGTATACATCTTTCAACAGTTGAAAATATTGTCGTTCTCTTCAGAAGCACAGCTTCTCCTAAAAGTTCCACGACTGCTTTTGTTTGTTTGTTTTTTTTTTTTTTTTTTTTTTTTCATAGCGAAAAATTTCGAGATCTTACTAAAAAATAAACTAGTTGAAGAGAAATAGTATGTAGTGTATACAAATTTTTGGCAGAATTCATAAGTTTTTATTAGAATCCGTAGTACAATGTACATTTATTTTTTACATTGCTATGGATATTTATACCTCCACAAGTGGCGTAAGTATTCGAAACAAAAAGTCCGTTTATGAGAAATTATGTGGAACATTTGAAAGCATTAACCGGTTTATAAGATATTTAAGATGTCAGGCACTACGAAAAGTGTAAAGAATAAAAATGGATACATGCAATAGCATAGATGTTTTCTAGAAATAGAAAAAGGACCTGTTTACACTCATTCGATACGACTAACAGCCGATTTGTCTTAACCATGTAACTGTTTCTGCTTGAAAACTCATTTACCTTTTTCATCAACTTTGTATAGCTAGTAAGAAAATAATTTAAAAATGTAACCCACAGGAAGGCACGTTCGTTTAGGGTGTTTCAACATAAAAGACTCTTATGCAGGTTTTACTAAAAATTTAGTAAGCAATTAATTATGTGTCAATTCACATTCTGTTATTAAACATAAAAATATTAGTAGGTTTAGTTTCTGTGAAACAGATTTCCGAAATTCAGTACGAACAGCTGCATGAACTTGTCTTTCTTATAGAAGTCGCCCTCGACTGACTGTTCTATTTTGGATATTATAGTGTGTTTTTGGATTACGGACGAGCTATACACCTTTCATGATAATAAACATGCTAAGAAGGTCTTACGCAATACAACCTTTTAAACGCCAAAAATATTATTCCATTGTAGATCGAACTTATTTGAAGAGACACTTAAAAATCTTATATTTAAAAGATAATGGTCAAGCTACATTATGAGAGTAAGAGAATAGAAAGAATAGTAAACAAATTTTTCACACAGTTGAAGGAAACTTTACACTTTTTAGCTACTTTTCAACTTTTCGTATTGATGTATGACATCATCATATCTTACATTATGATACTTACCAAATAGCATTTTCAATAAACGATTACATAGCGTTGTATAGACAATGAACAGTTGATTTTTCTACAAGAACAAAATTATTAAGACATTTTTGTTAATTATATCAATTTGTTTTTGTTATTTCGATCACGATCAATTTAGAAAATTGACTTTTATTTTAAGGAACGCGACTTATATGCGATAGTGTCTGTCCAATTTTATAACATTCCCAGCATATACTCTAAGCTGATATTTATTATTATAATTACTTACATTTTCTCTATAGATACTCAAAAAAATAAAATGTACCATGCTCTATACTAGTATATACAGATATGATACTGAAACATCATAATTTTTTTTGTTTTTGGTTTTAGAAGTCAAAACAGGAGTAACTCATGCGATAATGTAATAATACCCTACCCACAATATCATTGTCATGACTAAGTAAAACTTAGAAAACCGCTCAAAAATGTTTATAGAATGAAAGCGATTGATTGATTTAAAATTACGAGCTAACACATTGATTCTTACGTATAAAACCAAAGTTACCATACAGTAACCTGTCAATAGTTAGAAAAAAGGCTGTGTATACCTTTTTAGCTGTAACAGACCAGAGTGTAAAATATGGAAAATATTATTTGACATGCGTAAAAATCAGACCAGTTTGGAGTACAAAAACCAAAATTATCGCTATCGGTCTTTACCGTCTAAATAAAAATTTTTTCCTGAGCATCTAAGTCACTTGGCCAATCGTGTCTTTTTGGTATAAATATATGTTAAAAAATTCTTGACTGTTGTTTCTTTTGTCTAGAAAGCTTAAGAAAAGTAACACACGTATTTAGTTTTCTCAAACTTTCCAAGTTCGGCACACATCACATTTGAATCATACATTGATTTGTCCCAAATCTAAGTATATTTTTAAATCGAATTAAAAAAAATAGGAACAAGTAGTAAGTATTCAAACAAAAAAATAATTTAACTAATTCATGCATCCTTATACATTTGACTGTCATACTCTACTATTGAATTCAAAATCCAAAAGTTATATAAGTAAAGGGCACAGAACAGCTTGAGGAAACGAGATCGAATAAAAGTGCTCTTTTTTAAGCAAATAGTGATAACAGTGGGCCATATTATAAGCCCTGATTAAAAGAAATTTTTTTAGGGAAATTGGTGAACAAACTTTAGGGACGAGCGGCAGCACAATTTTTCCCGTGCATTACACAATAAGAAATAATAGAAGAATGAATGCACGAACTGACGGAAACGTGCGGAGGTCTAGAGCAAGTAGACACATGAGCGACCCTTAAGGTAATAAGACAACATTAATACGAAAGCGTAGAGAACTATACACTTATGGTACAGAGGCTGTATAAAAAGGCAAAATCTTTCTTTTTAAAAAAGGGAACTGAAATTTCTTCTGTAGAAAAGAGTAATAATACGAATTTACCACTTTTAAAAGAGTAAAAAGGCCACATCCCTCTTTTCAAAAGAGGAGATAATAATTTCTCTGTTACAAACAGTTATTTATAAGATTTACGCTTTTCAAAAAAATGTATAATGATTATTTTTATGTTGCGAGAAACTAAGATTGTAGTAGCTTTTAAACAGTGTAGTAGCAAAAAAAGAAATTTTCAAATTAGTGACAGCAAGTGGAGTATCTGCACTTATGTGCATACATATGATGTGATTGTGTATACGTGTATGCATTCACGAGACGAGACAAAAGAATCGCAAGAGTCTCTTAAATGATGGATCTTCCTGATGTGAGTACTTTGATTTTATTCCAAAATTTACTTTGACGGAAACACACACATTTCTGTATTCTACATTTCGTTATTGCAATATTGTGAAAAATATTGCAGGGTTTTTTTTTATATCCCGCTGTGTTCAAGAATGTTGTGCTTGCCAGAGGCCTCGATACAAAAACTGCACTTATTTTTAAAGATAAATGTTTTGTGTCTATCACTATGTTGATTGAGGTTCAAAAAATTGTTCAACTCTCACAAGACAAGCTTTTTGAGGGACACTGGTAAACAAGCATTAGGAATGCGCCGCAGCACAATTCCTGTCGTGCATTTCACAATAAAAAACAATAGAGAAATTTCTGCACGAACCAACAAAAACGTGCGGAGGTCTAGGGTAAGTCGAAATATTAATAGAAAACCTCAAGGTGTTAAGACAACATTAATTAAAAAGCGTATAGAACTACACATTTAGTGTGCCAAGGCTGTTTGATACAATTACTACGTGTGATGATAACCCAGATTTAATTAGGGACAAAATCAATTGAAACATAACAAATATTGAAAAAGAGGCCGTTTAACAGCTCATAAACGGACTGCACTATCCACTGGATTGTTAAATACCCAGTACAAACCCAAAATCACTACGGAAGGCATTGGTACCGCACAAAATGTAGAGAGTGAGAACAGTTTGCGCAACCTCGTCCAACTAAAGAACAGAGTGCTTATACAATCTATAGAAAGCACAAAACTAGATACGACAAGATCCACGCATTGTATAAAAAAAAACAGATCCAGCGGATGCTTACAGTAAACCGAAACGACAGCTAAAGAAGGTTGTGTTTATCATGGTTTTAAAAGACTATGATATGAAACAATGCCGCACTCTCCCACCAAGTATAAAGGGACCGAGGCAGGAGCGGCCGGAGAAGAGTCGGAGAGATAAGGCACCAACACAGAGTTAAAAAAAAATCTCTCAGTAAGTTATTATTTGCACAAAAATTACTTGGGGCTGTTATAGAATCAATCAGTTTGTAAGCGTTTTTTTCGTAGAGCACGTATCTTGTCTGAGGATGGATTAAAAGGCAGAGTGAAACGGAGATTAAAAGAAATCTCACATATTTACAAAAATGTATTGGTAACAGATATATATATGCATATATGCATGATAATACGTAAGCTGAGAATAAAAAGAATCTCACGTTTTCTAAAAAAAACTGTTCGGTGACTGGTATGTATGCATTAAATTACGTTAACAGAGATTCAAAAGAGTCTAACATAGAATATTTGACAAAATTTGCCACTCGCACGTATTTTAAAAAACTATTTACTTAAAACAATGAATGTATGAAAATACGTTAACAGAGATTTTAAAAAATGTCTTGGTAAGTTATTATTTACGCAAAAATTACTTGCGGCTGATATAGAATCAATCAGTTTGTTAGGGTTTTGTCGTAGTGCATGTATCATATCTAAGGATGGATCAAAAGGCAGGGTGAAACGAAGATTAAAAAGAATTTCACATATTCATAAAAATGTAATGCTAACAGTAATATATATGCATGATAATACGTAAGCTGAAATTGAAAAGAATCTTACGTATTATAAAAAAACTGTTCCTTTACGGGTATATATGCATCAAAATACGTCAACATAAATTAAAGAAAATCTTGTAAGAACCTAATTATTAAAAAAAAATTCCTTGCGACAGTTATAAAATAAATCAATGGTAAGCGTCTTCTCGTATTGCAAGCATGTGGTCTAAAAGCGAATCAAAAGGTGGAGTAACAAAGAGATTAAAAAGAATCTTACATATTAAAAAAACTTTGTCGCAAACAGTAATATTCGCACAATAAAAATAAAGCAAAAATGAAAAAAAACATGAATTCTCAAAAATATGTATGAATTCTGAACAATATGTTTTCTTAAAGATCAAATTGTCAATTGAAAAAAATGAAATTATTACAGTACTGAGACGTAATTCATGTATATAGCTAAACTGCAGTAAATTAACAGTAATATTGAAAAATAGCACGATATTTGCAACAGCTACAGTTTAAAACAATCAAGCCAAGATGAAGTAAACTTTTAATGCAGCCGTACATGTAAGTCGGTCTCAAGCATAGGGACGCAGAGAAAAAATTTTCTTTCTCACAAACAAAAATTAGTAGAAAAAATTTCAACCAAAGTGAGAAGAACATTCGTATAAATTATTGCTAACTAGCTTAAATCTGTGCAGGCATCGTATCATGACGAACAAAACAAAGACGACTGTTAGCTTATAATCGTAACTCTGACAGTTGCAAGCCGTAAACTGCAAAGAACACTGTTCTTGCATACGGAATTTTAAACATATATTGGTTCCATTAAGTAGATTACTTAAAAAAAAAAGGCTAAAGATTTATTGTTGTTTAACATTAAGAAATACTGACGCAGATACAGCAAGTTCAGAAAGTACCACACATATAACGTCGCATAGCTCCTACTTCTAAATCAAGATGTGATTCAAAATTGTCATGTATTGCTTCTGTTAAAAAACACGAAAATGTAACATTTATAAGTTAAGCACTTGACGTAACAATAAGTTTTTTGAAAATTCTATCAATCAAAAATAAAATAGTAAACAAGTCTATGTTTTATAGCCTCTGACATTAACGTTCTAGTGTACAATACAGAAATGATCAAAAACGATGTATAAAAAATATTTGGATGTAATATAATTGTATTCTTGAACATCTATTAATTACGTAAAACTGTTCATCATAAAAATGCTGTAATCAAGAAGGTTGTATTTCCGAGCGTAAAAAATAAACACATGCGTGTTTCGCATGTACGTTTAGGATAAAATTTAAAAAATCCTAAATATTCATATGTAAGCTGAACTTATTCTTAAAAAACAAAAAACTTTCTTTCATTTCTCAATTCCATAGTGGTATATAATGGCGGGGTTAGGTTTCCGGACGTCCAAACTGCACAAATAGATGCGTCATCTATACAAGTATACGATAAAAAAATAAGTTTACATTATTATGGGTAACATGGCACTATTTCTAAAATAATATCATTTTTTTTTAATCTCACGATTAAAAAGAGTTATATAAAATAGAGGTTAAATTTTCGGACGTCTGAACTGCACACATAGGTGTATCATCCAGACAGGTATACGATAAAAAAATTATGAACCTAATTTTCCATATGTAACATAACCCTATTTCCGAAAAGCTATCAATTTTGCCTGGTTTTACAATATCAAACTGTTATATAATGTAGAGGTTAGGTTTCCGGACGTCTAAACTGCACATATAGGTGTGTCATCTATACAGGTATACAATCAAAAGAAAATAGTTTAATCTTTTTACTGGTAACATGACCCGATTTCCAAAAAAACAGAAATTTTTATTAATTTTACTATTTAAAAGTGTAGAGGTTGGCTTTTCGGACGTCTGAACTGCACACATAGGTGTGTCATCTATAAAGGTATAAGATTAAATAGTTATAATCCTGATATTTTATGGGTAACATAACCGTATTTCCAAAAACCATCAATTTTTTCCTAGTTTTACAATTTAAAAGTGTTATATAAGGTAGAGGTTAGGTTTCGAGACTTCTAAACTGCACACAGCTGTGTTATCCATACAGGTATAGGATCAAAAAATTATGGTTTAATCTTATTATGAGTGGCATGACCCAATTTCTAAAAAACTATAAATACTGTTTGATTTCACTATTTAAAAAAGTTATATAAAATAGAGATTTAGTTTCCGTACTTCCAACTGCACAATTGGTGTGTCATCTATACTAGTATACGACGAAACAATTATAATCCTAATATTTCATGGGTAACATAACCCAATCCAAAAATCCATCAATTTTTTCCAGTTTGACAATTTCAAAGTGTTATATATAAAGAGGTTAAGATTTCGGACATCCCAACTGCACAGATATGTGTATCATCTATACAGGTATACGATGAAAAAATAACAATTCTGATTTTCCATGGGCAACATGAGCCTACTTCCAAGAAACTACTAATTTCGCCTAGTTTTACAATATCAAAGTGTTCTATGAAGTAGAGATTAGGTTTTCGGACGTTCATACTGCACACGTAGGTGATTCATCTATACAGGTAAACAATAAAAAAAAATAGTTTCAACTTTTTATGGGTAACATGACCCAAATTCCAAAAAACCATAAATTTTTTGTAATTTCACTAGTTAAAAGAGTTATACAAAATAAAGGTTAGATTTTCGGACGTCCAAACTGCACACAAAGGTGTGTCATCTATACAAGTATCCAATTAAATAATTATAATCCTTATATTTTATGAGTAACATAACCCTGTTTCCAAAAATCCATCAATTTTTTCTATTTTTACAATTTTAAAGTGTTATGTAAAAGAGAGGTTAGGTTTCTAGACGGCCTTACTGCACGCATAGATTGTCTCATCCGTACAGGTATACAATGAAAAAATTATAATCCTAATATTTCATGGGGAACATAACCCTTTTTCTAAAAAAACCATCAATTTTTCTAGTTTTACAATTTTAAAGTGTTATATAAAGTGGAAGTTAGGATTTCGAGAGTCCAACCTGCGTACATAGGTGTGTCAACAATACAGGTATACAATTAAAAAATAATAGTTCAATCTTCTGATGGGTAACATGACCCAATTTCCAAACAACCATACCTTTTTTTTAATGTCATTGTTTAAAAGAGTTATATAAAGTAGAGGTTAGATTTGCGGACATCAAACTGCACACATAGGTGTGTCATCTATACATGTATAAGATGAAATTATAATCCTAATATTTTATGGGTAAGATAATTCTATTTCCTAAAAACCATCAATTTTTTCTAGTTTTACAATTTTAAAGTGTTATATAAAAGAGATGTTAGGTCTTCAGAGGTTCAAACTGCACACATTCGTGTGTTTTCTATACAGGTATAGAATTAAAAAATATAAGTGCAGAGTTTAAATGGGTAATATACCCGTATTTCTGAAAAACTAACAATTTTTTCTAGTTTTCTAATTCGAAAGTGTTATATAAAAGAGAGGTTAGGTATCCGGATGTCCAAACTGCACATATAGGTGTGTCATCGATACAGGTATACAGTGAAAAAATTTCAATCTTATATTTCATGGGTAACATAACCCTATTTTTTAAACACTATATATTTTTCCTAGTTTTACAATTTCAAAGTGTTATATAAAAGAGAGGTTAGGTTTCCGGACGTCCTAACTTCACACATAGGTGTATTATCCATACAAGTATACGATGAAAAAATTATAATCCTAATTTTTATATTGGTAACATAACCCTATTTCCAAAAAACTATCGATTTTGCCTAGTCTTACAGTTTGAAAGTGTTGTATACAGTAGAGGTTAGGTTTCCAGACGTCTAAACTGCACACATAGTGGTATTATCTATACAGGTATACTATTAAAAAAATTAGTTTAAATGTTTTATGGGTTTTATGGCGCTATTTCTAAAAAAACTATTAATTTTTTTTAATTTCACGATTCAAAAGTTTTTTTTTAAATAGAGGTTAGGTCTCCGAACGTCCTAACTGCACACATAGGTATGTTATCCATACAGGTATGCGATAAAAAAATTATAATCAAAATTTTGTCGGTTACATATTCCTATTTCCAAAAGACTATCAATTTATCCTAGTTTTACAATTTCAAAGCGTTACATAAAAGAAAGGTTAGGTTTCCGAACGTCCAAACTTTACACATGTGTATGTTATGAACATAGTCTAATGATGAAAAAATAAAAGTATCATTTTTTTATGGTTATCATATCTATTAATCATATATCACGACGTTAGGGTCCGTCCGTCTTGACGCCATTCCAATTTACAGTCTTCAGAATGGTTTACAGCTCTATAACCTATTTTTTAAGGCTTATTATAACTCTGAAACTTTAAGATTATTAGTTGTTAGCTTTTTGGGTCGGTTGAGGAAAAAATAAAATTTTTCGGATTTTCGTTGAGTCCCGACGTTTGAATCATGACACATAAAAGCTCACAGTAATAACAGACCGCGAACCATTGAAACATTCCTACTTGTCCAAAAAGCCGGACATTCGCTTTAATAGGCTGAAAGCATAGTTACGAGGGTATGATTTCGATATCGTATACTGTCCAGGTACCCTGAACAACGCACCGGACGCACTTTCGAGGAATCCAGTTATAAAAGAAGGCGAAAAGAACCCGGAACTACCGTGTTCAGAGCTGTATCAAATGGCAGATGAACAAGAGAAAGAAAAGGGGTAAATAATTGGCGGTTCACCAGATCAGATATTTAAAATCAGAACAAAAGCAAGAGTACGAGTGGACAATAAGTTAAAGGAAGAAAAAATAGAATGTAATTCAGGCTTGTCAAACGAAAAAACGGAAATGAAAAAATGTAGGGATGGAAAGTGTTTAGAGGAAAAAGATGTAACAGACAAAAATCTACAAGTGCAAGAGGAAATCTTAACGTAAGGGCCAAAGAACGAAAATGAGGACACATGAAAAAGGTAAAGGGATGGATAAAAGGAGTACAAAAAACAAGTACACCCTACAAAGCAATAGCACAACAAACAAGACTTGAGCAGAGAAAGAAAAGACAAAGGCAGCTAGAACACTAAACGGACTAAGACAAAAATTTTCCATCACCTCAAAAAGGACCGCACAGAGCAAGGATACAATAGCAGTCAATGGTAAAGTACAGTCAGAAGGAGCCAATTACGAGAATATAGAGATATTAAATCTATATACGGAAGCGCCCAAATACAGGATGAATGAAGAAAGCAATAAAGGTAGACATTTAAGAAGTTGTAGAACTTATTCTGGGTTGAAATTTAAAGTATTTTAAATAATTTAAAAAAAAAATAGTTTCGCAAACTGAGGTCTTTTTTTTCAAGTTTTAGTAAAAAAGAAATAAGTTTCTCGATTTCATTCGTTTTGTGACAATGAAAAATAAAGGATTATAATTCCATATTCTCTGTTAATGTATTATTCGCGTACAAATGTAACCTCATAATACGAGAAACTAAACGTGGAGTACACATACATTTACACACATACACACACACGCGCGCGCGCGCACACTCACACACGCACGCACGCACACATATACATATTATTCTTAGCACTGTATGTGTATATATATATCCATAAAGAGGGAAAGCTTTAAACCATGAGTAGTCACAGAACTACAACGCGACAGGTAAATAATCATAGCGGGTAACTCAAATTTTTTTAATTTAAAATATTAATTAAAAAAAAAAAAAGTTGTAATATTATGATGTCTATAAATACAATAAGATGAATAAATTAATAACAAAGACAGAATCAATAATATTCCTGTAAAATAGACGATAATTAGTATATTTTTGAAAATAGTTGTATAAGATAAGAAACGATTTTTGATAGCATTGACAACATTAAAATAATTTTAAATCCAAGTATCAAATTTAATTTTGTATAAATAGTTGTTTAGTTATAGAAACCGTAAAAAACATTTTTTTTTATACTGTATTTCTCTGTTGGGTGGGGCCTCTCTATCACTACACAGCGTGTGTCCCCTAGGTTCCGAATCGTAACTTGAAATAACTCGAAAAGGAGGCTACTTTGAATAAATTGAATGATCAGTCGTTGACAGCCAACGAGGGTAGGCATGGAAGTGATGACCCTATCCTATGTTAGGACAACAGGCACATAGCATCAAAAAAAGTGTACTAACAGGCATTTCTTATCGCGTTTACTTTTCTTACTTGTTAACCTTTTACCTCTTTACCTCTTTACTTCTACCTTGCTACCTTTCCTTACTATTGTACATTCTAATTTCTTACTGTAAACAAACAAAAAGTCCATTTTCTGTATCTAGCTGGTGTTAGGAAACCTGGGTTCAAAGACACTACCTGAAAAGGATGTGTGGCATGACTCAGACGCGGGACCTAACACTCGTAGCTGACGAAAAATCTATCGCCTTGCTAGGAGCAGCACTAGAGACATGGGAGAGAAACTGATCCAGTGGCAGCGGAACATCAAATGATTATTTTTGCTGTAGACCGCGAGAAACCCTGCACTTAGGGACTAGAGAGGTGCGCGGGCAACACTTCTAGTACGGTTGACCCACCCTGAGATCGGAGCAGAGTCTTTTGTGCGAAAAACTTGATACTTATGGACAACCAACCTCTAAACCAAAACCAAACCCAAACTCAAAGTCAGAACCAAGACCAAATTTCAACTAACAATCAATTCAACAACAAAAACCTAGAAAAAGATTACAAATTTTCGTCTTGGAATGTTGGAACCGTCTTTATAACAGGCGCGATCAAAGTAGTTGGTGGAATCTATATATACGACACTGACATCGCGGTTATTAAAGAGGTTAGGCTACCGGAGGAAGGGCAAATAGAAGTAGGTAAATACATATTCCTGCATGGCGACAGCCTAAGGGGTAATCTGAGAAAAGGGTTTTTTTACGCTCATCAATGGCCACGGGCTGACTGAAGAAAAGGACAATGATATCAAAGAAAGTTTCTTCGCGGAATTAGAAAGAATATACGACGCGGGCTAATCGTTTGATATCAAAATTATACTGGGGGATCTAAACGCGAAAATTGGGAGGAAAGATCTTTTTTAAACAACCATCGGGAAAGAGAGCTTCCACGAGCTAAGTAATGATAATGGTACAAAAGTTATCATGTTTGCGGTATCGAAAATCCTTGTTGTTGAGAGCACTCAATTTAAAAATCCTGATATCCACAATGTCACGTGGTCACGTGGACGTCCCCAGACGTCGCGGCGTGATTAAGGATCAAATCGATCATGCATCAACTGATAAGAGACATAGCTCCGAGATTCTTGATGCCAGGGCATATTGGAGGGCTGACTGCGATTTGGACCATTTCCTGGTAATAGCTAAGGTTGGGACAAGGAAAAAAGATGGTGAATCGTGTACGGCATGGTTAATCGTTGTCATCATTGTCAAATAGATAATATCGTGACGCAAAAATTGCACAAAGGATATCGATAATTTCTAGTTAAAAGGCCTCTTGAGCTTCTGTCGATCGATTTTATGCGTCCGCTTCAAACCGGAAGATACCGTTGTAAATACATTTTGTCGACCATCGATGTCAGTTCAAAGTTTAATTAGGGAGGTTCAGGAGTGATAATAAAATGCAGAGATCACAATGCTATTGATTATTCTTGATAGTCTGGAATACGTAGAACTTGTATAAATTTCTTCAATGATTGTTATAGGTAATTTTAGAAAGAATAATACAAATGAAAATGAATGTGATAACATAAGCTTTTATGGAACGTAACCTCGATTTGTCGTTTACATGGACAAATATTTTTGGAAATGCAAAGATATTAAAAAAAAACAATACCTACGAATGAAGTATTGTTTCAAGATTCAGTGAGTAAAATTTGAAGACATGTTATAGTGCATTTTAAACAATGCCAACGCTAAATGTAAGCAAAATATTAAGTTCGTAGGGTGCAAGGGGGGTGCCCGGTAAAGCGAGCTAAGCTGCAAGGGCCAGTGGAAGTCCCCGTTCCTCACCTCGCTGTACGATACTCCCGAATCTCTTTAAATGTATTTTTCATCATTATATCCCGAAATATGGAAAACTAACAATATTCTTGCATGATCAGGGTACGCAGTTTAGTTCCAAGAATTGTTTAAAAAGTTTAAAGACACACAAATACCTGTATTTTTCTCTTCCATACGTCATACACAGTCTAACCAAGTAGAACGCGTTCATCGTAAACTTGCGCGTTTTTTTCGTTTCCTTTTATTAAGAAAACATACGGCGTGGTACAATGACATTGAGTTAATCGGCTTATTGATAAGTGAAGTGACTCACGAGTGAACAAAATCTACAACTACAGAGTTATTCTTCAATTAAAACGGCGCACAGTGGGCAGGATTTGTTATTTTTTACTCAAAATCTCATATCTCGAGAACAAAAGCAGAAAAAAAAGTTCTTTTATTTTCTTCGTTATTGAATATAGTATCAAGAAATAATACTTACAAGGCCGAAAAATTAAGACCTAACCTGAAAATTACCGTCAAAACCACATTTTTTGGATTTTCTGATAACACAATGAGATAGAAAGATAGAATTTCTCTTAATTACTTTCTAATTCATCACAGGAATAACGAAAATTCAAAAGTGGCTTATAAATCGAAACATAACCTAAAAGTTTTGAATAATTGTCAATTGGATAAATATCTTCCAAATGCAAACAAATAGTAGGAGAATATTTTTCCCATCTCTCTGTTTGTTGTTGAATACAGAATCAGGAAAACATACTACGAAGGCTAAAAAAAACTGATAACCTAACCTGAAAATATATATGTTTAACCTTAATTTTCTGAATGTCTTACTACGCATACCGATAGAAAACGAATATCTTTAATTCACCCCTAGATGCATTAGAGAAATAAAAATGAATTTTATAGTTATAAAGTGAACTCCTATTTATTATTGATTGAAAATAAATTGTATTAAAAGCCCAAAAAGTAGTACCTGACCTACAAATTTTTATTAAATTCTAATCTAATGAGAATCTCGTGCACGTCTCCAGATAGACAAATGATTTCTTTTATATTTCTGAACCTATTTATTCTAGTGGAAAAAAAGTAAGAAGTTTTATTAGTCAAAATCTAACCTAAAAATTTACAGTCAACCCCAATTTTTTGCATATCATGCCAACGCAAACAGGGAGAAAGCAACAATTATCTCTATAACTGTCCAATTCACAACATATTGAAGAAAAAAATTTACAAAATGCCTTAAAATTGTAACGTTATCTACAAGTTTTGTTTGATTTCAATTTTAAAAATATCTCTTGCACTCACTCAAGCAGAAAAATAGAGATATTATTTCTCCCATATTTTCTTATTCACTCAAGGTGCAATTAGGAAAAAATACTAAGGATGCCAAAAAACCTAAGCCTCACTGACAAATCAACAGTTTAAAAAGAACCCTAATTTTTTGGATATCTTGCCAACGCAAACAAGGAAAGGGTAAGTTTTTTATTCTGTGTCCAATTTACTACATAATTAGGAAGAAATTTTAATGCAGCCTGACAATAAAAACGTAACCAAAAAATTTTCCTTACACATCTATTTTTATTATTATCGTATGATTGCTACATGATAAAAAAACATGTTCTTCGATACTATTCTAGTCAAATAATATAGAATCACGGAAAAATACTAAAGCGGATGAAAAATCTACAAACTAAAATTTGATGTCAAACCCTAAACTTTTTGATATTATGCTAACGTAAACATGGAACAAATTAATTTTTTCGTCTTCTCTGATTTACTGCAGCATTTAGTACAAATTTAAAAATAGCCTAAGAAATAAAAAACTGACTGAATTTGATTCATTGTCTATTTTTGCGCACACAAAGAGGAAGAAACAATGTTTGAATTTTCTGTTCAACTTGATATAGAGTCGGAAATAGATATAGAAGAGGAAAAAATACGATTACCTATCTCGCAAATTTTCTGTACTCTTTAATTTTGTTTAACAGACAGACTCAATGATGATTTTTCTTTTTTTTTCACTTCAATTCAATGTACAGCTATGAAAATTTGATATCTTTCTTGTGCTGATAGTGTAGTGTAACTTATAATGTAGCTTTAGAAGCATGACTCCGACATTGCCGTGTGATTCTTGCTTAAATCAAGCAATCTAGCGTGTTACAATATTTAATATTCTAGTATTTCGCAAGTCTCGTAGACATTTGCCTTTGAAATGAGTTTTAACCTACCTATTATACCACGGGTTCTATAATACGTATGATACCACAGATAAATGAGTCCGGCACAAACTACATCGACTACACATTACTAACCATGCACGCAAAACCTGCAGATTAGAACGACTTACGGACGTTTTTAATCGGGCTGTATATTTAAGTGATCATCTTATATCAGTATAAAACATCGATAAACAAAAAAAACAGAGGGATGTACCAAATTTATAACTGAAGAAATGAAAAAACTCCTAAATTAATGTAACAACGTCCAACTATTGACAATAAAAATTATATAAAATAACTTAAGTTGTTATATTTAATAATTAATTATTGCATGGGTGGAAATAGCATTGTAAGGTAAATTCAGTGACTAATACAAGGATAAATTAGAAATATTGATCACTATTTAAGAAATAACAACCAAATTGATCTGTATGAAAATGAATTATATTTTAAAATTTATACATGTACGTATATATATATAAGTATGTATGAGGGTAACACACATCTGTGCAATTAGCTTCATATCCATACAACGTGAAATAAAAGAAGATTTATACACACGTAACAAAAACTACAATTCTACAAATTTTTTTACAAAACTTTAAAAACAAAATTAAACATAAAATTTATATACTATTTCGAAAGTTTAGAATTTATTGCCAGACCATCTTTTAACTATTCTTGAATTCTCTGAGTGGTAAAAATACATCATTTGAAAAGTGGGAGGGTCAATTTTAAGATAACCTTTATCGCCCCTGTACTCTGTATAAAGTTAAGTAGAAAGTAGAAAAATTCACTCTCGTTGCATCCACTATGTATTAAAAAATGTAAGGTTCAATAAAAATCTGTGGCTCTGGTTGTTAATTTTTGCCTTTCTTATTATTGTATTTCGCATAAATTTTAAAATAGCAAAAATTCGAAAAAAATGTTAACTTGATATTGTTCGCAATTGCACTATGTATTCAATAATTAAAGAGTAACAAAATTTTCAACGTTGGTTACAGATCTGCGTGCATTTCTTCAATTTTCCATAACTTTTCTATAAATAATCCCGACTTTATATCAAGTTGAACAGGAAATTCAAACGTTGTTTCTTCCTCTTTGAGTGCGTAAGAATGGACAATGAATGAAATTTCAGTCAGTTTTTTATTTCTTAGGCTATTTCCAAATTTGTACTAAATGCTGTAGTGAATCAGAAAAGACAAAAAAATTAATTTGTTCTGTGTTCACGTTAGCAAAATATCAAAAAGTTTGAGGTTTGACATAAAATTTTAGTATGCAATTAGATTTTTCGTCCTCTTTATAATTTTTCCTGATTCTATATTAATATATTAAAATAGTACCGAAGAACATGTTTTTTTATTAGGTAGCAATCATACGATAATAATAAAAATAGATATGTAAGGAAAATTTTTTGGTTCGTTTTTATTGTCAGGCTGCATTAAAATGTATGTGTAGTAAATAAGACGCAGAATTAAAAACTTAGCTATTTCCTGTTTGCGTTGACAAGATATCGAAAAAATCGGGGTTCGATTAAAAACTGTTTATTTGTCGGTTAGGTTTAGACTTTTCGGCGTCCTTAGTATTCTTTCTTAATTGCACATTGAGTGAATAAGAAAATATAGGAGAAATAATTTCTCTTTTCATTTATTTGAGTGCGAGCAAAAGAAATGTATAAAATAAAAATCAAATAAAACTTGCAGATGACGTTACATTTTTAAGGCATTGTACATAATTTTTTCTTGAATATGTTTTGCATTAAAAAGCAATAAAAATACTTATTGCTTTTTCTCTGTTTACGTTGGCATTATATACGAAAAATTAGGGTTGACTAAATTTTTAAGTTAGATTTTGACTGTTGGACCTTCTTACTTCTTTTCCACTATGATAAATTAGTTCATAAATACAAAAGAAGTTATTTGTCTATCTGGTGACGTGCAAAAGGTAGTAATAAAATTAATATAAAATACAAATTTGTAGGTTATGTATTTATATTTAGGCTTTCAATGAAATTCATTTTTTATAAAAAATGAATAGGGTTCACTTATTATCTATTAAATTCGTTTTTATTTCTCTTATAAATCTAGAGGTAAATGAAAGAAGTTAGTTTTCTATCGGTATGCGTAGCAAGATATACAGAAAATTAAGGTTTAATGTACATTTTCAGGTTAGATTATAAGTTTTTTGCCTCCGTAGTATGTTTTCCCGATTCTATATTCAACAACAAATAGAAAGATTTTAAATACAATTCTCCTACTATCTGTTTGCGTTTAGGAAATAATAATCAAATTCACAATTTATGAAAACCTTTGTTTGGATTCGATTTATGAGTCATTTTAAAATTTTTTTTATTCCTGTAATAAATTATATTGAATTATATTGCACATACGTAGCTGAAACTTGCCTATATAACACAATAAAAATATGTAGAAAGAATATAAGGCAGATTAAAAATATAAAGTTGAGTTTGGATGCAAAAACAAAAAGATACATACGAAAGCTGAAGAAGGGCAAGGTAGGCATGGATTTGGGAATAAAAAAGGAATGTAAACGGAGAAAAATTGATTCAGATTTAATAATATCATCTTGAGTTTAAATGCAAATACACCAGAATATATATGAGAAATGTTGGCGGGAAGGGTTAGCCCAGAAATAGGCATAAAAAAAAAGAAATAAATTTATATTTTGAACAAACAAAAATGGAAAAGAGCAGGTGGCTTTATTTATGCCTGATCAAAGAATCAACTGACTAAATCAATAAAAATCATACAAAATAGGCAGACGTTAAAGTTGTACATGAAAAAGTAGAGGATTGGAAGACAATAGGATTTATAAAGAGAGCAGCAAAGGCAAATAAACTTGACGAAATCAAAGATAATCTTACGAAGGAAAGGAAGACTTTTGTCAATCAGAATATAAAAAAAAACTCTATGGTAATTGACAACTCTATCATCTAGGAAATGTAAATAAAAAAGCATAGAAAGAGGAGAAAAAAGCAAAAAGAAAAAGATATAAGTGAATTAAGAAGTTTATAAGTGATATATTGTAGGATCAGCAATAAAACAAAAAAATGTACAAAGCACACATTGCCTTATAAAGAGAGAAAAACCAACAAATGAAATAATATCAGTCAGAAATATAGGATTAAAAGATAATGGAGAGATATGCAGGCAAAAGATGATTCATGTGAAAATATAAGATATGTATTTAGGTAAATATGGCACAACAGTAAAAATTTAGAGTTTAGAAATATGTTATGCGTTATAAATTATAATAATATGTAAATGCAAAAAAAAATTCTAACAAGTTGTTGTTTGTTTATTTAGTTACATAAGTTACTCAATTAAAAATATTATTAGTACTAATGTAAGAGGAAAAGAACTTTTAATAGTTATGAAACAAAATAAGGAAATGTAAAAGTATATAAAAATCTACATATGACATGAAAAATAAATAAAATAAACAATTTACATTTACAAATATTAAAGAAGAATTTCAAAATGATATCTTATCATAAACTTATATCCATAATTCATTCTACAATGACCAAAGATTACAAACAAAGGCTCATAACTATTTCTGTAATAATAATGATTGCGTAAATATCGTATACATATATATATATATATATATGTATATGTATTAATATTGACCTTAAATACCAATTAGATTCATCATTAGTGTTAAATTACTAACAATTATTTGATAATCAAAAAACTGATTTAATACATCGACTATATTTGCTCTAATTTTTAGTGAATTTTTATAAGATCGCTCTGGATATTTATGTTTGCATGCACACATGTGTATTAAAAAATGCATTTTTGTATTCATTATTCAGACATAAGAATAAAAGTATTCTTATGTAGCGGTAGGCATGCGGAACACGCATGGGGGCGGGGTCCCACTAGTATATATATAAATATATATATCTTCCTACATTATATAATTGTATGGTTTTTGGGTAAATACTAGCTCACCCTCGCTCCGCCCCGCTCCCCCTCCGCTCCCCCACCAAAATAAGGTAAAATTTGTCCCTTTTTACCGTGAAATATGACCTCAAAAAATTTAAGCTAGCTCCCCCTGCTCCCCACCCAACTCCTTCTTAGCACCCCATTAGACCTCCCCTACCTCCTTCCTAGCTCCCCCCTAAACATATTTTTCCTTTCCTAATAATTTTTGACAACACTATTACTTTCTTATGAGTATAAAAATACCTATATGAAAAATCAACTTCGATAAAAATTGATTAGTAGCAATTAATAATAATAAATAGAATAACGATATTCACAATCGTACACCAAAAATTTATTATACCTATGAAAGCCGGAAAAAAATACTATACATTAAAACAAAAAGTATTATTTGGATCTTAGGGAGATAAATTGTAGGTATATATATCATTATAGAACTTGAAAAATTCTGGAATTAGCGATCAGACATGCTTTTTTGCTTACGCATTCAAATACCTACACGGAAAATACTACTCTTGAAGGTTTCAAAGCTTCTCCCGGCATTATTTATGCTGAGAATTTGCTTTATGGCACCTAATAAGGTAATTTTTTACAAGAATATATCCATCATTGAGAAAAAAAATGTATTGAGGAAAACAAAAAACGGAAAAGGCACAGGAGAAGACAAAATTATGGAAAACTGTTTTAACAATCTACAAATAATATGGACTTTTGATTTGACAAACAAACTTTATAGCTTATGGACTACTATCAAATTCACAAGGCAAAGAAGGAGTTGAAGTACTTTAAAACTACGGAGGAGTGGCTTTTAAATGTAACATACAAGATGTAAGAAATTATAATAGCTAAAAATGTAAAAAAAATCGGTAGAGAAGTAAAAAATAATAAAAGAGAGTTAGGCTGCTATCAGAACAAAAGGAAGAATAAGATACCATATTTTTGTTCTAAATACTTTAATTGAAAGCAAAAATTTAAGAGAAATAAGTAAAAAAATAACAAAACTGTTTAAAATAATCGAAACATCTACAAAAAAAAACAGTTAATTACGGCTAGGGGCTAACAGATTTATTCAAAACTATGAAGAAAAAAGACAAGGGTCTCCATGAAGCCTGGTACTTTCAAGTTCATTTGTCTAAAAAATAGGCGACTGGTGAATCTAAAATAAAACAGGAGGTGTAACAGCAGGCAAACTTAGAATTAACTGTCTCAAATTATCTAATGACGCTGTTTAAGGCGCGTATCATATTAAATACAGAAAACCTGTGCAGAAAGACTTAGTTAAATAAAGTACAATAAATATATTGTAAATAAACAAATAAAAAGGGAAACTGTTGATTTTTGAAAATGAATAAAAGATAAAAACAAATCTGTTTGAATTCGAAGTGCATGCATTGGAAGTTAAAAACGTGTACATGGACCAAGAAGTGTGGTTATAACAAGAAAATTTCCCGACATGGGAAAAAACGACAAATTAAGAGCAAAGGACAGTTAAATCAGTTTTAGGCTTAAAAAAAAGAGATAAAGTAGAAAGTTCGAATCAAAAATTTTTTTTCATGGAATAAATGATAAAATTATATTGCACATACGTAGCGGATGAAAGGGGGTTCTCCCCGTTCCTCGCCCCTCTAAGCGAAACTCCCGAAGCTCCTTAAACCATCTGATCTTTTGAAACCATTACCAGATTTATTAAAAATTTTTTTTTATGTCCTTTAATATGATTAAACGTATGTCTGTTTAAATGTGACAATCTTTTAAAACTTTTTTTGCATTTAGCACAATTAAATAATTTTTTATTACTATGTTTTTTGAAAAATGAGATTCGTCTGAAGTTTAATGTTGTACTGCTTATATCTTTAATACATTTTTTTATAAGAATACCTGTAAAATGATAATAAATCACTTTAAAGTAACTGACATTAAGTCTGTAATAAATTTTTCAAATTTCATTGACAAAATTTACAATGCATCGAGTAGAAAAACATTGATCATAATAACTAAATATTGGAATTTACGCAGTCAAAATATTCTAAACAGTAGATAGTTTCTTTAGCTGGGAAAAAATCATAAAATCACTAAAAAATTATAAAAGCTTTTGAAATGGAATGGGAGTAGTTGTATAAAATGTGTAAATAGTGCTTAAAAAATGTCAAGAGCATAAATGCATTTAATCGACGGAATTATTGTACTTATACAAGTATATAGATAATCTTAAATCAATGATATGTAGTATGACACGTCATGCCTTGCTCGTCTTTCATTAGACAGCAAAACATGACATGTGTGAAATTATCAAATTACTAACAAAGGGCTGGAGGGATAAGGCAAATATCATGCTCAACTACATGCACCGATCTTTAAAATAGCAAATCCATAGAATACATTAATCGTATATTGATTTAACTTTAATACAAAATAATAACATAAGTATAAATAGCCATACTATCCGACCTCCTAACTAACTATAGTTAGCCCCAGCCCTACTAGTGTGGGGTCGGCAGTTGCTGCTCGGTACGATGCTCCAGACGTAACGGACATGGGAATAGGAGAGCCTACCGTGCTAATGTAGCCTGGTGGCACGGGTGTTATAGCTGAAACGGGCACCGGAAGATCCGACGGCAGACGAGTGCTCAACGGTAGGAGTCCCGGGTGGTGAGGTGGAATAGGCTATTGCAGTAGCTGTTGTTGACCAGCAGTTTTTTTAGGCCGTGGCCAACACTCAGTCGTACGCACACTGTCTTACACTTTTTCACGCACGAGTTCTCCCAATTAAGCAATCCCATACACCATGTCTATACAGCGTGCAGACCAGAGCGAGAGTGTATCTCTCGCCGGCTCGCATGTACTCGTCGCCCAAGTGCCACCGTGACATATATCTATCAGTACGTCGGAATATCAGCTATTGCGCACTCTCTCGAATATAAGCAGTATTGCTCATAGCAAAAGTAGGTAGGGTCTGATACAGGGGCCTAGGAAGAGGTAGGACTATCGAGCATATTACCGCCTCTCCTATTGCCTGCTTAACTAGATATTACTACTATGACGTGGATTTGCCACGTCACAATAGATGTAATGAAATTCATTCAAAGGTCCGATTCTTTTTAGTACGTTTGTCATAGCTTTTATAGTTGCTCTGTAAGTGTCTAAAGTAATGGTAATATTAAAAAAGAGCCGGCGAGTTAACTGAAAAAAAGGTATATTCGTTCTATATAAATGGACTCTGTAATATGTGCTAAGTTGAGGTTGATTATTTGTCATCAAAAATCACAATCCGTCACGTCTGTGTATCTGTCTGAAGTTTTAGCCCAAGCAATCGTTTTTTTTAAGGTTTAATTATTTTTCAAATTAAAAGTTCTTTTAAAAGAAATATTTTCAAAGCAGTATTTAATAAAAAAAAGTTAAAATATATATGAATAAAAAAAATAAAAAGATATTTCAATAATCATTTTTTAAATTAAAGTATGAAGAAATTATAAGCTTCTTTAATAAATAAGAGAAACAATGATAATTATTATAAGAAATTGTATATATTTATATAATTATGAAAATAATTTATCTTATAAACATAAATAATTGAAAAATTGGCAAGCAGAGCGCGCTGGTAGGCGAATATACACATGAAATAAATATCTTAAAAAAATAGGACAGGTTGCGTAATGTAATTACACAGGTAGCAGAAAAACTAAAAATAAAAAAATCTATAAAGCTACAAATCATTGCAAATTGATAAAAAGGATTTCACAAATGAGAAAATAAGTGGATTATAGATAAATTCAAAGAATACTAAAAAAATAAAAAATAAAGTAAAGATAGGATTAAAGACTTACGCAAAGTGCATGAATAGAATAATAAGATAAAAAAATTGAACAAACGTTAGAAAGCTAAGAAAAGGAGCAGAAAGCAAAATTCAAATAAGTCTCGGAGAGCCATTAAAAAATTAAAACAGGAAAAAGATAGGGATGGTAAAAAGGAAAGAGAAAGAAGAAAATAATTTTAAAAATTTATCAAGAGACAACAATTCTGTCCATGAGATTGCTTTGGGTATCGATATTTGTTTGCATATATGTGGATTAAAAATAAATTGTCTTATTTTTTATTCAGACATAAGAATAAAAATGTTAAAGTATGGGGGTTGGCGTGCAGGGCGCGCAGGGGGCGGAGCCTTACTAATATATATATATATATATATATATATATATATATATCAAAAGAGAGAGAGAGAGAGCCAGAGCACCTGTGGCGCATCATCATAGTGTGCATGGGAAAAGAGGAGTCGGACAAGCAGACTGCAGTGTGCACTAAAAGCAGTAAACCTGTACATGTGTACACACACACACACACACACACACACACACACACACACACACACACATATGTATATACTGTATCGTACGGTATTCGCTCCGGGCCATGCCAGTGCAGACGGCAGCAGACAAAGGTGAAGGTGCATACGCCAGCTTGTTTGTTTGTCACTCTCTCTCTCTTTCTCTCTCTCTACATTAAACTCCGAGAAGATCCTATAGAGTCACGGACAAATCTTGTTACAGTTTTTTCGGTCTAGCCCCCATCCACCCAAAGTCTGTTACGCAAAATAAGGAACAACGTTCTAATTAATAACTGCATGAATGATCTGGTAGCGGTTATGTTGGATTAGGAACTAGACGTTGATGTAAAGTGAAAAATATATATAATGCGATCGAAGAAGCAGAAAACGAGACAGTGGGACACAAACCTCCGAAAAAAGAGAAGCCGTGGTTCGACTACGAGTGCAGAAAGTCAACAGAGGTCCGCGGAAAGGTTTAAATAGTACACCTAAACAGTAAAAATGAGCTAGCTCTAGAAAAATATAGAAATCTTAGAACAGCAGCAAGCAGGTTTGTAAGGCAAAAGAAACGTGAATGCAAGAAAAAAAAAAATTAGTACTATAACAGAAAATTACAAGGAAAACGATGCGCATGAGATGTACAAACGAATCAATGCAACCCGAAAAAGGTATCAGAATCAGAATGTTTTTATTTAAGACGAAAATGATAATATGGTCGTGGATGACGGGAAAGCATTAACAAGATGAAAAAACTACTTTGATAAATTACGTAATATACAGGAAAATAACGAGAATAGGTAGCCTCAAGATATTCTTACCGCCGAGATGGAGGTAAAAGAACCGACACTTCAAGCAGTAGAGCAAGCAATCTGTAAACTTAAAAACAACAAAGCAGCAGGGATAGACAGCATACCCCTAGAGCTGATCAAGGGCGGGGGGAGATAGTAGAGTATGAAGATACACGGTTAAATTAAACAAACTTAAAGATAGGAACTAATGCCCCGGGAATGGACTGAATCAGTCGGAATTCCAATAATTAAGAAAAGGGACAAATCTGCGGACAAATACACGGACGTGAAAGATTGTGATTTTCGATAACAAATTATCCATCTCAACTTATCACATATTACCGAGTGCATTTGTACAGAAGAAACGTGATACCTCTTATTTGGCTTAACTCACTGGATTGTATATTAAAATTACCGTTACTTTAAATACTCATAGAAGAACTATAAAAGCTATAATAAATGTATTAAATATAATCGGACTTTTAAATAAATTTTACTACATCTATATTACATAAGATTATCTATATACTTATATTAGTAAAATAATTTCGTCGATTGAATGCATTTATGGTCTTTACATTTTTTGAGCACTATTTACACATTTTACACTATAACCTTCATTCTGTTTACAAAGCTTTTATAATCTCTAGTGCATTTATGATATTTTTCCAGCTAATGAAACTCCCTACTGTTTGGAATATTTTGACCGCGTAAATTCCAATGTTTGGATATTATAATCAAAATTTTTCTACTCGATGTATTGTAAAATTTGTAAATGTAATTTAACAAATTTATTGCAGACTTAAAATGAGTGACATTAAAGTGAAATATTTTTTTTTACAGTTATTCTTTTTAATTTTTTTGAACTCATATTTAATGTAATTTTAATTAAAAAAATAATGTATTAAAGATATAAACAGTATAACATTAAATATCAGACAAATCTCATTTTTGAGAAAAGTATTAGAATCAGGATAACAATTTCTTTAAAATAACTTTGAAAAATCTTAATGTAAACATTATGAAAAGAGGCATTACAAGCCCTTTTTGGTCTTTCTACTGAAAGTAAATGCCTTTATTTATCGATCACTTATAGTAGCGTTTATGCTGTGCTGAAAACAAATACTCGTAATGAGTTAAGACTTTATATATCATGTCTTATTTCGTAGAATTATTTTTGCAGCTTATGTTTTAACCCAGATTGTCATTAATATCTTTTTACTATATACTTCAAACAAACACTTTATCACATCACCATTGCTTTCTGTGCATATGCCCATTATAGTATACTTTATTCGACTCTAATATCACGCATGATTGTTATTCTGTTAGTAAAGATGACTATCTTGGATAAACCAGATCATTTTGAAACCAATTTATTATCGATTAATCAGTAACTACATGTGCTGTGTCTGATCGCTTATTATGACTATGGACTCCGTACGACTAAGAACATAGTTATTTATGTTCTTCTGATCAGCTGTCTATACTTATTGTTATGGCCTGTATATGATTGTGTATAAAACAATGTGTGCTAGAATATTGAAATCAACCAATAACCAGCTTGCCCAGCAATATTTAACCAATATCTAAGCTTATTTATTAACATTGCATACTTGAATATTGAATAATCCACACGTTACAATTGATTTGATATTGCGAAAAACATGACAGCCTTGTCATTGGCTCTTAAAATAGCTGCTTTGAAATACACCTTATATTTGTTATATCATGTTATATACCGTGTACGATTTCGACTTAACCAGCAATATGGGAGAGATTTTTAAGCTGCCTTAATTTTCTTTAATAACAGCCGGAAGATTCCGCGGCCAGTTTTGATTTCTCTGATTTGCTGATTTTGAGCAGTATAAAAAATAGTTGATTGTTAGGTTTCTGTTGTCAATCATCACAAAGGAAGTAAACCTAAGGTTTTTTTTTCTACATATATTCTGTAAGTTATCATATGTGTTTTAGATAACTGAGCTACGACTGCTTCAGAGAAAATAATTAATTCTATAACATCAATGATGCTAGTAATTATTTGATTTATTATAAGAAAATTCTGGCTAATGTTTTTTTGTAAATATAATTATACTCTTTTTTATAATCAATTAATAGAAAAAATGTTCAACGTAATATTGCAATTATTTATTTATATTTGTAATCAGCGATCCCAAAAACCTCGAAAGTAATATGTGACTCGATTATTTATTTAAAATGCGGTGTTTGATGCCTGGGAGTAGTCAATAAAGGGTGGATAAGGTGAAGTTTCGTAGAGGCTATAGCAGGGTAAGATAATCAAAATTGCCCCCCCTGGATATTTTTTTTTTATGAGCTGTTCAAAAAGACATATTATAACATCCCTTCAGCGAAATTTTCAGTTTTCTAGAACGTTAAAGGGTGCTGCTATCGTAAAAACGTGTATTTCTGAAAAAAAATTCCGCCTTACTGCTAACGCTAAAAAGTTTGGATAAATTTCTGAACGTAAGTGCGTCATTCTTTTACAAACCGAACACCATACTGACCGACCCATTTGTGATTTGCCTAAAAATTTTTTTACAGGTTCTATGTCGAAAAAAAAGATGCCTGTATTCGAGGATTTTTCATTTTTTTTTTTTTTTGAAAATAAAGAGGGTTTAAATTTCGACATTTTTGTGATTTTTGCCTAAGAGACTCATTTTCAAAAATTCATAGCTCCGGTTCTTTTCAAGCAAGACAAAACGTTTTTTTTTCATTTTAAAGGTAAAGGAGTAAATTTTGAGGAAAAAATAATTTTAAAAAAATTTATTAAAAATTTCATATTGTTATAAAGAATTTAAATGTTTAAATCAATTATTAACAATTTTATCCACCACTTAGCGTGTTTTAAGTGTAACTATCGTATTCTACGCCAAATTTTACATAAAAAATGGATTTTTTTATCAATGGAGAAATGATTATTACTATTGCAAACAAATTAAATAAACTTGCGCGATACCCGACGTTGGCGCTGGTTGCAAAGTACACCTCATATATTATTCTTGCCTCATACCATTTCTCTCTCATGAATAGTGTCGTAGTTCTCGTTATAATTATCAGTAGTTTTATGTTCGTATTGCAGTTATTAGCAACATTTCATGCCGAATCCGTCCTGGTGTAGTTTAACGCGTACATCAGTAAGGTACCGACAAAAAAATCCTAAAACCATGCTTGCAAATCAGTGTAAAACATCACAAA
>JAPYYV010000847.1:0-27816 GCA_030522625.1 Copidosoma aretas
GCTCAGCTTGAGCTGGTGCCTCAAGCACTTCCCACCATTGACCATAGGCATCTTAGTCTTAATTTACATCTTACAAAATAAATAGTGTGTCAACATTGACATACATATTCAATGTTGACGCACTATTTATTTTGTAAGATGTAAATTAAGACTAAGATGCCTATGGTCAATGGTGGGAAGTGCTTGAGGCACGAGCTCAAGCTGAGCTGTTAATATATGTCCTGAAGAGGCCACCTTGAGTGGTGAAACGTCGACAATCGTCATGAAACAAAGAAATATACACTCCAAAATTGGCTTATGTTTAATTATTGAATTAAATAATAGATGAACTTAAATATTATCAAAAAAACAACATCACTTGAATCTCAAGACTTTTATCCTAGTCACCCTAAGGACCGTAAAGAAATGATAGTTAAACTGAGGAATTATTATAAAAGAAACAACCCAACCTGCATCCTAAAACGTTCAACCATGTATACTAGAGGGCAGCCACTTATTATTAAATAAACAGATTAATGATTATAACATAAGCAACATACCCTAAATCCCGACTTTTTTAACGAGTATCCCGGGGAACAGCGCGTTCAAGATTGATAAACTCATTAATTATTATAAAAGTAGCAGTATAACCTTCATGCCTAGCTAATTAACTGAGTAACCCTGGGGACAGCAAATGAAATTATAATTGAATTAATGATAATACAAATCACAACATAGCCAAAATCCTAACCTTTTTATCTTAGAAACCTGAGGGACAGCAGAATAATATTTTAATCATATCAATTATGAAAAGAACAACATAACCTATATTCCAAGTTTTCTATTAAGAACCTTTGATAAAGTAAGTTAATAATAGATAAAACGACAAATTATTATAAAAACAACAACATAACCTATATCCTAAGATTTATAACTTAGTACCACGGGAGACTGTATGTTGCTATTTTAATGAAATTAATTATCATAACAATAACATGACCGAAATACCCAGATTTATAACCCAGTAACCCGGCAGATAGCAAGTTAATAATATTTATTCAATCAATTATTATACAAATTACAACATAACCTAAATCCTAAACTTTTTGGCACATAAACCTGAAGGACAGCAAGTAAATAATAGATGAACTTAAAAACTAATACAAAAGAAACAACATAACTTACATCTTAAGACTTGTAACTTAGTAACCCAGGTGGCAGCAAGTTATTAATAGATAAACTTAAAAATTCTTAATAAGACAAAACAAACTGAAAATTCTAAGCCTTATATCAGTAACTTAGGGGACAGTAAATTAATAATAGATAAAGTAAAAAATTATTATAAAAATAAGAACATAACCTAAATCCTAAGCTTTATATCAGTGACTCAGATGACAGAAAGTTAATAATAAATAAACTTAAATATTATGTTGAAAACAACAACAAAATCTAAATCCCGAAACTTTTATCCCAGCAACCCTAAGAACCGTAAGAAAATACTAGTTAAACTGATAAATTATCATAGTAATAAAAACCTTACCTACGTTCTAAGATGATTAACCTGGTACCCTGTAGGGCAGCAAGTTATTATTAAAAAAACTAGTAAATTATTATAAAATTAGCTACATAACCTGAATCCCGACCATTTTGACAAGTGACCCGGAAAAAACCGAGTTATTAATAGATAATCTCAAAAATTATCATTAAAACAACAACAAAACCTCAATCCCAAGCCTCTATATAAGTAACCTGGGGGACGGTAAGTTGATATTAGATAAAGTGCTCAATGCTTATTAAAACCACAACATAACCTAAATATTAAGCTTTTTAACCTAGTAACCCGGAAAATAGCGAGTTATTAATGAATAAACTCATTCGACATTATCAAAACAACGACATAACTTGAATCTTAAGCTTCTTAACCCATAACTATGGGGGACAAAGAGATTATATTTTAATCAAAACAATTATAAAAATAACAACAAAACCTAAATCCTAAGCTGGTTTTTTCAGTAACCCGAGGGACCACAAGTTTATATTCTAAATAAATTAATTACTAATAAGAAAACATCCAGAGATTTTTAACATAGTATTCCGGAAGACAGCACGTGAATGATTGATAAAGTTAGAACTTATTATTAAAACGACAACACAACTCAAATCTCAAGCCTTATATCCGTAACCCAGAAGACAGTTAGTTTATAATAGATTAAGTGATAAATTGTTATGAAAATAACAGCAACACCTAAATCCTAAGCTTTCCAACCCTGCTACCCTGTAAACCGTGAGTAAGTAAAAGATTATCTGATAAGATACTATAAAAATAACAACCTCACCTACATTTCTAGATTTTGAACCTAGTATCCTATAGAGCAGCAAGTTAATAATGGATGAACTAATAAATTATTATAAAATTAGAAAAATATCCAAAATACCGACCTTTACAACAAGTTACTCGGGAAACAGCGCGTTAATGGTAGTTAAACTAATTAAATATTATAAATATAACAATACAACTTAAATTGCAAGCTTTTTGGTACAGTCACAGCGCAAAGAGCGGGTTAACAATAAGTTGACTAATAAATTGTTATAAAAAAAACAACATAACCCACATGTCAATATTTTTCACTCAGTTACTTAGTAGGCAACAAGTTGATAATAGACAAGCCAACTAATTAATATTAAAATAACAACATGAACAAAATTCTAAGTTTTGTGACACAGTAACCCGAGGGACAACGAGTTGAGAATAGATCAACTAACAAATTCTTATAAAAATAACAACAGAACCTAAATGCCCAGCTATTTAACTAAGTAACCCGAGAAACATGGGATTACAATTTTAAATAAATTAAATATCACAAAAATAACAAGAAAACTTTAATCCCCAGCTACTTAACCCAGTTACGCGGTAAACAGCGCATAGATACTAGATAAACTTATAAATCATTATTAAAAAAATGGCAAAACCTGAATCCCAAGCTTTTCATCCCGGTAACCCGGAGAATAGCAAGTTATTAATCGGTACGTAAAAAAATTATTATGAAAATAAGAAGAAAACCTAAGTCTTAATTTTTCTATTAGTAAACTTGGCTGCCGTAAGTTAATAATAGATTTTGTAATACATTATTATTAAAACAACAACGTAACCTGAATCCTAAGATTTTGAACTTAGTAACACAGGAGACAGTAATTTTTTATATTAATCTAATCACTTATTATAAAAATAATATAACCTAAATGACATCAAGTTAATATTTTTATTAAAGCAATTATTACAACAATAATATCATAACCCGAATTATAAGCTTTTAACATAGTGACCCGGGTGACAGCGAAATAATATTAGATAAACTAATTGACTATTATAAAAATTACAACATAACTTAAATCCCAAGCGTTTTTCAAAGTAACCGGGGGGCAGCAAGTTATTAATAGATATAAATAATAGATTATCATAAATATATAAACATAACCTGAATTCTCAGCTATTTAACTAAGTAACCGGGTGGACAGCAAGTTAAAGTATTAATTAAATTGATCATCATACAAATTAAAAAAAAAGCTAGATCGTAAGCCTTTCAACTCAGTAACCCAAAAGACTAGGAGTTAATATTTAAATTAAATTTATCACTGGAAATATAACTTCATGAACTAAATCTAAAGATTTTCAACCAAGTAACCCGGAAGACAGCGAGTTAATGATAGATAATCTGAAAAACTATGATTAAAACAACAATTAAACCATAATTCTAAGCATTATAACAGTAACCCCTGGAACAGTGATTTATTATGTTCATTGAATCAATTATTATACAAATAACAACATGTCCTGAATCCTGAGCTTTTTGGCACAGTTACTCAGAGGGTAGCGAGTTAATAATAAATAAAGTTATAGTTTATTATAGAAGAAACATCATAATATACATCTCGAGATACCTTACCCGGTAACCCAGGCATAAGCAAATTAATTATGAATAAACTTATAAATTATTATAAAATCATCAACATGACCTAAATCCCGACCTTTTGATGGAGTAACCCGGGAAACAGAACGTTAATGATGGATTAACTAATTGATTATTATAAAAATAACAACGAAACCTAAATCTAAAGCTCATTTCTAAAGAAACCAGGAATGCAGCAAGTTAGTAATGGATAATCTCAAAAACTATAAATAAAACAGCAAAAAAACCCTTATTTCAAGCAATATATCAGTTACCCACGGGAAAGTATATTAATATTTTCATCAAATCAATTAATATACAAATAACAACACGACCAACAACACAAACTTTTAAACCTCGTAACCCGAAAAACTACAAGTTGATATTTAAGGAAAATTATCTACTATAAATAAAACTTCATAACCTAAATCCAAAGATTTTTAATTCAGTAAGCCAGAAGACGTCAAGTTATATTAGATGAAATTACAAACTATTATCCAAACAACAACGAATTCTAAATCTCATGCTTAACATCAGTAATCTTAAGGACCGTGAGTAAATTATACATAAACTGATAAGTTATTATAAAAATAACAACTTACCCATATACCAAGATGTTTTACTGAGTAACCCGGGGGACAGCAAGTTAAAATTTCAATTGAATTAATTAATATACAAATAACAATACAACCTTTACCCTAAGGTTTTTAATCTAGTAACCTGGGAGACAATAATTTCCTCTTTCAATTAAATCAATTATCATGAAAATAATATGCCCAAATGTCCAGTATTTTAAACCAGTAACCAGGCAAAGAGCAAGTTAATATCTTTATTAAATCGGTTTTTATAAAAATGACAACATAACCTGAATCAAAAGCTTTTTAACATAGTATCCTGGTGGACTGCGAAGTAATAATGGATAGACTAATAAATTATTATGAAAATAACAACGTAACCTAAATTCTAGACATGTTGACATAGCAACGAAGGGACAGCGAAATTGTGTTTTAATTCAATCAGTTAGAAAAATAACAACAAAACCTAAATCCTAAGCTTTTTGGCAGAGTTACCCGGGGGACAGCAAGATAACGATGGATAAACTCCTAAATTATTATGAGAAATATAACATAATCTACATCTAAAGATTTCTAACTCAGTATACCAGGTGCCGGCAAATTATTATTGAATTAACTAATTAATCATTATAAAAATATCAATATGACCTAAGTACCGACCTTTAAAATTATTAACCCGGGGGACAGCATGTTATTGATGGATAAAATATTTGTTTATTATAAAAATTACAACATCACCTAAATTCCGACCTTTTTTTTTAATTTTACCTGTTACCTAAATGCCAAGCTTTTGAACCCGGTTACCTGAGAGACAATAACCTATTATGATAATCTAATTCGTGACTTTGAAAAATCCAACATGACCAAAATCCTAAACTTTTTAACCGAGTAACCGGAGTGACTACAAGTTAATATTTAAATCAAATCGATTGCTATAAATACAACTTCATGACCTTAATACAAAAATTTTTAACCCGGTTAGCTGGGAGACAGCGAGTCAATAATAGATAATACCAGAAACTATTATTAAACCGACAACAACTTCTAAATCCCAAGCCTTATATTAGTATTCCTGAAGACCGTGATCAAATAATACATAAACTGATGAATTATAATAAAAATAACAACCTGATATACGTACGAAGATGTTTTACTTTCTATTAGAATGGAGGGGGGGGGAGCAAGTTAATAATAAATGAACTGATAAATAATTATGAAATAAGCAACATAACCTGAATCCCGACCTTTTTAAAGAGTAACCCTGGGAGCAGCGCTTTATGATAAAGTTACTAATTAATGATTGTAAAAATATCAATATAAACTGAGTCTTGAACTTTTCATGAAGTAATCGAGGGGACAGTGAGTAGATAATAGATAAACATATCAATAAATATAAAAATAAGAACATAACCTAACTGCCCAGCTATTTAATTAAGTGACCCGGTGGACAGCAAGTAAAAATTTAAATCTAATAAATCATTATACAAATAACAACATATATATCAATTATTACAGAAACAACAACACAAACTGAATTCTAAGGCAGCAAGTCAAAAATTATTAAACTACTTAATTATCATACAATCATCAACATCACCTAAATCCCGACCTTTTAAAAGAGTAACCCCGGGAACAGTGCCTTTATGATATAGTAACTAATTAATGATTATAAAAATAACAACATAAACTATGATTAGAACACCAACGAAACCTAAATTCTAAGCCTTGAATAAGAAACCAAAGGTGCAGTAAGTAATTATTATATAAAGTGATAAATTATCATAAAAATAAGACTATATCCTTAATCCCCAGCTATTTAACCAAGCAACCTATGGGACAGCGAAATAATATATACTCAATTGATTATAGAAATAACGACGTGACCTAGATCCTAAGATATTTAACTTAGTAACCTGGGAGACAGTAAGTTGCTTTCTTCTTCAAATCCATTATTTTAAAAATAACTTGACCTAACTGCCCAGCTTTTTAACCTAGTCACCCGGGAAGCAGCATTTTAATATTATTAATAAATCAATTATGACAAGAACAACAACATAACCTGAATCCTAAGGCAGCAAGTCGAAAATTATTGAACTACTTGATTATCATACAATTCTCAATATTACCTAAACCCCGACCTTTTTATCGAGTAAACTGGGTAACAGTGCGTTAATGATGGATAAACTAATTGATTAGTATAAAAAGAAGAACAGAACTAGAATTATTAGCTTTTACTTAGTAACATGGGGTACAGCAAGTTAATAACAGATTAACTAATAAATTATTATAAAAATAACAACATAACCTAGATCCTAAGCTTTTTGACTTCATAACCCGGGAGACAGTAAATTTTCATATGAATATGATTTCCTACTATGGAAATAACAACATAACGTCAATTCGAAGCTTTAAATCCGAGTAACTCAAGACACTATTAGTTAATATTTTATATATATTAAATACTTAGAAAAATCTGACATGCCCTAAATCAAAATATTGTAAACCCAGTAATCAAGAGGAAAGCGAGTTAATAATGGATAAACTAAGAAATTATTACTAAAACAACAATAAAACCTAAATCTCAGGCTTTTAAACCCAGTTACTAAAGATACTACTAGTTTATATTTTAATTTAATTTATTTCTTTAAATAAAATGATATGACCTAAATCTGAGAATTTTTAACCCTATATCCCACAAAACAATAATATACTAATAGATAAACTCAAAAAGTAGTTTAAAACTACAACAAAATGTTGATCTCAAGCTTGCAAACCTAGTATCCTAGGTTATTGGGAGTTAATAATAGATAAGCTAAAAAACTTGTATGAAAATCACAACAAAACCTAAGTCTCAAGCCTTATATCAGTAACCCGGGAGAATAGTGATCTAATGATGGATACAGTAATTGATTATTAGAAAAATAACAACATAACCTAAATCTAAAGATATTAAGCGCAGAAACAATGGGACAAAGGATATTACTTTTAATTAAATAAACTATTATAGAATAACAACAAAATCTATATCTCAAGCTCTGTAACGTAGTAGATCGATGGACGGCAAAATATAACTTTAACTAAATTAATAACAAAAATAACACCACAACCTTAATTCTAGGCTTTTAAAACAAGTTACTTGAATGGCTGGTAAGTTAATATAATAATTTCAATAATTACTATATAAATAACGACGTTACCTCACTGCCAAGTTTTTTTACCCAGTAACTCGGGAAACAGCAAGTTTCAATTACTACACTGATTAATGATTATAAAAATAAAAACACAACTTAAATGCCTAGCTTTCTAACTCAGTGACCGAGAGGATAGTAAGTTATTATTTTATTTTAATCAATTATTATAAAAATTATAACATTACCTAACTTACTAGCTTATTGACCCAGTAACCCATAGTACAGCAAGATAAGAAAAATAAAACTTATAACTTATCATAAAAACAACAACAAACCCGTAATTACATTCCATTTATCCCTGTTACCCTAAAGACCGTGAGTGAATAATAGATAAACTCATCTATTATCATAAAAATAACAACTCAACCTACATACCAAGATGTTTACCATAGTATCCCAGGGTAACCAAGTGCATAATGAATAAATTGATAAATTAATATATAACTAGCAACATAACCTAAATCCTAACATTTTATCGAGTAACCCGAAGAAAAGCGCATAAAAAAAACCTAAACTAATAATATTTTATAAAAATAGCACTATAACCCAAATGCTCAGCTATTTTACTGAGTAACCCAGAGGACAGCTAGTCAGAATTTTAATCAAATCAATCATCATTTTAATAAAAACATAACCTGAATCACAAGCTTTTGAACCCAGTATCCCGGAAGATAGCGGTTTAATAATAGATAAACTGAACAATTATCATTAAAACAACAACAAAACCTTAATCCAAAGACTTTTATGCTAGAAACCCTAAGGACCGTTGGTAAATAATAGATAAATTGATAAAGTATTATAAAAATAATAATATATCCTACATCCCAACATTTCTGACCTTGTATTTAAGAATGCAGCAAGTTATCAATGGATGACCTAATGAATTCTTATGAAATTAGCGAAATAACCTAAATCCTGATCGTTTTATCGAGTAACCTGTGAAACAGTGCGTTAATGATAGATAACCTAATTAATTATAATAAATATAACAATATAACCTAAGTCCGAAGCTTTTAAACATAGTAACTTGGGAGACAGTTAGTGGCTATTGTAATTGAATCAATTAATATAAAAATAAGATAACCTAATTGCCTAGCTTTCCAACACAGTGACCTGGAAGATGGCAAGTGTATATGTTTATCTAGCAACATATTATACAAATAACAACATTACCCGAATCCTAAGTGTTTCGGCACAGTAACTCGGGGAATTGCAAGTTAATATTAAGTACGATAAAATTTTATTCTGAAAACGACATCAAAACCTAAATCCCAAGTTTTCTATCAGTAACGGTGGTTGCCAGATGTTAATAATAGATGAAGTAATACATTATTATGATGATAACAACATAACCTAAATCTCAAGTTGTATTTAAAACCTCCGATAAAGGAAGTTAATGATTGATAAAACGACCAATTATAATACAAAAAACAACATAACCTAAATCCTAAGATTTTTAACTTAGTAACACGGGATATTGTATGATAATATTTTTTTAAAATCAATTATCATAACAATAACATAATCAAAATGCCTAGAATCTGAACCCTATAAACCGCCAGGTAGCAAGTTAATATTCTTTATTACATTAATTAATATAAAGACAGCAAAATAACCTAAATCCTAAACTTTTTGGCACATTAACCGTAAGGACAGCGAGTTAATAATAGATAAACTTAAAAATTATAATAAAAGAAACGACATAACCTACATTCCAAGACTTCTAACTCAGTTACCCAGTGGGCAGCATGTTGATATTAAATAAACTTAAAAATTAATAATAAAACAAAATAAACTCTTGATTCCATGTCTTATATAAGTAACTTCAAGAACTGTAAGTTAAAATTAGATAAAGTGATAAATTATTATACAAATAACAACATAACCTAAATCCTAAGCTTTATATCAGTGACTCAGATGACAGTAAGTTAATAATAAATAAAATGAAATATTATTTAAAAAGCAACAACCAAACCTAGATCCCAATCCTTTTATCCCAGTTACCCTAAGAACCATAAAAACATTCTAGTTAAACTGATAAATTTTTATATGAATAAAAACCTAACCTACATTCTATGATGTTTGACCTAGTATCCTATGGGGCAGCAAGTAATTATTGAAAAATCTAATAAATTATAATACAATTAGCTACATAAGCTCAATACTGACCTTTTGTAACGAGTAACCCTGGTGACAGCAAGTTAATATTTTAAATAAATAAAATATTACACAAATAACAACATAAACTGAATCCTAAGCATTTTAGCACAGTAACCCCAAGAACAGCAAGTTGATAATAGATAAACTATAAAGTATCAGAAAAACAACAAAGAAACCTATATTTCAAGCGTTTTATTACAGTTACCCTCAAAACCGTGAGGAAATACTAGTTAAGCTGATAAATTATTATAAAAATAATAACTTTACCTACATTCTGAGATGTTTAATCTAGTATCTTTTACAGCAGTAAGTTATTATTAAAAAACCCAAAATAATAATCATAAAACAAGCAACATATCCTCAATCCCGACTATTTTGACGAGTATCCCGGGAGACACCGAGTTATCAACAGATGAACTTAAAAATTATCATCAAAGCAACAACAAAACTTAAATTCTAAGCTCTATATCAGTAACCCGAGGAACGGTATGTTGATATTAGGTAAAGTGATCAATGCATATTAAAAAAAACAACATCAACTAAATCCTTAGCTTTTAAACCTAATAACCCGAAAAATAGCGAGTTATTGATAGATAAACTTATTAGATGTCATCAAAATCACAACATAACTTGAATCCCAAGGTTTTTAACCTAGAACCCTGGGGGACAAAAAGATAATATTTTAAATAAATCAATTATAAAATAAGAACATATCCTAAATCCCAAGCTTTAATACCTAGTAATTCGGGGGTGGTAAGTTATCATAATTATTGATTATATTACTTAACAAATAACAACAAAACCTAAATCTCAAGCTGGTTTTTCCAGTAACCCGAGGGACCACAAGTTTAAATTCTACTTGAATTGATTAGTAATGAGAAAACGACGTTACCTAAATCCAAAGACTTCTAACCAATTAACCCAGAAGGCAGTGAGTGAATGATAAATGAACTCAAAAATTATTATTAAAACGACAACAAAATTTAAATCTCAAGCCTTATATCAGTAACCCAGGGGACAGTTAGTTAATAATAGACAATGCGATAATTTGTTATGGAAATAACAGCATAACCTAAATCCTAAGCAGTTTAACCTAGTGAGTCTGAGAACCGTGAGTAAATAATAGATGACCTGATAAGATATTATAAAACTAACAAGCTCACCCACGTTCCTAGTTTTTTAACCTTGTATCCTATTGGGCAGTCAGTTGATAATGAATAAACTTATAAATTATTATAAAATTAGCAAAATAACCTGAATCCTGATCTTTTTAACGAGTCACCTGGGAAACAGCTCATTAATGATGGTTAAACTTAGTGATTATTATAAAAATAACAACATAACCAGAATTAAAAGCTTTTTGGCACAGTCACCGAGGGGAGAGTTCGTTGACAATAAGTTAATTAATAAATTGTTATAAAAAAAACAACATAACCCAAATCTTAACATTTTTCACTCAGTTACTCAGTAGGCAGCAAGTTGTTAATAGACAAGCTAACTGATTAATATAAAAATAACAACATGAACAGAATTCCAAGCTTTGTGACACAGTCAACCAAGGGACAACGACTTTAGAAGAGATCAACTAATGAATTTTCATAAAATAGCAACATAACCTAAATGCCCAGCTATTAAACTAAGTAACCCGAGAAACAGCAGGTTAAAATTTCAAAAAAATTATTTATCATACGAATAACAGCAAAACCTAATTCCCCAGCTACTTAACCTAGTTAAACTTTAAAATTATCATTAAAACAATAACAAAACCTGAATCCAAAGCATTTCAACCCAGTTACCCGGGAAAGAGCGAACCTAAATCCTCATTTTTCTATAAGTAACCCTGGCTGCCGTAAGTTAATAATAGATTATGTTATAAGTTATTATGAAAATAACAACTTAACCTGAATCCTAAGATTATAAACTTAGGAACACGGAAGTCAGTAATTTTTTATTTTAATTCAATTTCTCATTATAAAAATAACAACGCCGGGAGCCAGCGAGTCGATGATATACAACACCAAAAACTATTATAAAACTTACAACATCTTGTGAATCCCAAGCCTCGTATCAGTATTCTCATGGACCGTGATCAAATAATACATAAACTGATGAATTATTATAAAAATAACAACCTGATCCACGTACTAAGATGTTTTACTTAGCATTAGGGAGGGGTCAAGTTAATAGTAAATGAACTAATAAATTATCATAAAATCAGCAACATAACCTAAATCCCGACCTTTTCAACGAGTAACCCTCGGAACAACGCGTTTATAAGGAAGTAACTAATTGATTATTATAAAAATAACATCGAAAACGGAATTTTAAGCTTCTTTTGAAAGTAACCAAGGAGACAGCGAGTAGATAATATATAAACAAATAAAAAAATATACAAATAAAAACACAACCAAAATGCCCAGCTATCAAACAAAGTGACTCGGTGGACAGAAATTATAAATTTTAATCGAATAAATAATTATACAAATAACAACATACCTTGAATCCTAAGATTTGAAGCCTAGTAACACGGAAGACAGCGAGTTAATAGTAGATAAACTCAAGAGCTATGATTTAAACTACAACAAAACCTGAATTCTAAGCCTTATATCAGTAACCCACGGGACAGTCAGTTAATATTGTCATTAAGGGGATTGAATCTTCAAATTATTCGTGCAGGACCCTGCTTTACCGATTAAATCATTATTTTAATAATATTAAAATAATACGAACGAATTTTACAAAACGAAAATACAGAGGCACTAGATAAAGACGATATTTGTAATCTGAAAATTTACAAGCAGTCATTTTAAAGGTGTCGTTGAAATATTCCCTTGAAACTTTGTCAAGCAATCCCTTTTGATCTCGTCAAGTGACTCTGTATTTCCTTTTTTTGATCTTTTGTAAAAATAAATACAGTTTTTTTACCATCAATTTGTCTCTAGGATAAGTTATATATATATATATATATATATATCTATACATACATACGCACACACACACACACTGCATGTACACCTTACGTTTAAATATCATTGTGAGGTTAGATTGTTTTATTTGTGTACGTGTGCCGTGTGCTACCTGGTGCAACTCGTGCAGCAGGTACAAGTTAAACTGCTGAGTTACGTCGAGGATGTTGTCATGTCAGAGTTGGTGCTAGGTTGGCGCCAGGAGTCAAGTGCAAGGGAGAGCTTGGATCATCGATCACGTATCTGGCTGTGCCACGGTGACAGCTTCGTAATCATCGAGGTTGGTGATCTCAGTGACAGGTCATCTCCAGGGACAATGCACCTGTTAGTACCGCGGTTAGTTAGTTCTATGAGGTGATAAGTTTAGTGCAGCATATAATCTGATGAATAGATGGAACTATTTAAAATCGGTAGTATTTCACTTTGATTACAAATCATAAAGAATCATTCTGAAATAATTATTATTTTTCAGAAGAATGATCAAAATCAAACAAGTGCACCCAAGAAGCTAGTAAAAGAGTACCCTAGAGGTATTCAGTGCCAGGTGAGGATTGGCAGGTCGTGCCAATCATTTACCCCAGAAGTTTTTAGATTCTAGTGGACGTACCACAGTCATCGAGAAATTTAAGATCTGGAATAGTGAGGCATCGACAGATCAATGGATGATTTCCTGGGCGTCCCTACAAGTAAATGCCGGTACCATCACACGTGCAGCCTATGTCATGAAGGGTGAACTTAATAAAATTCACTGTAACTGGAAGGATGCAGTACAAGTAACATGCCAATGAAGTTATACCTAAAAATTCATGTCTCAAGCTGAACATCAACAACGTGGCAAGTTTTTAGAACTGGTAAGTAATACTTTTTGATTCTCTGAGTTTGTTGAGAGCTCCATTTTATTTTTCAGAAAAAGAATTATTGTGTGCTGTCTGTATTAGGCATTGCAAGTTGTAGATTTTTATCACATAATATGTATATTTCTGGATGTCTGTGGTCAGTGCCAGGATTCAAATTTTATTCTCTTGATTCCAACATTTTGCAAATGCATTTTTCATGTTAGAATTTTCATCTTCAGCAATTTGGCACTCTTATAGTTTTCCTCTAAGAAGCTAATAAAAAAAGTTATACTGAATTGTAGTTTGATCATTTGTCCTTCGACCAATGGCAATTTGTTCTTCATAAAATTTGTTCTTACCTTTTGTTCTAAGCTTTTTAGGAAAAAACAGGAAGAGTAATAAGAATTTCAAATTGCCATTTTGCTCCAAAATAATTATTTCTTGAAAGCATTTACATACCAGGAAACAGTTAAATCTTGGCACTAACTATTATTGTCAACAGCTATTAGTCAGTCAGTTAGCGCCAAGATTCAACTTTTTTCCTGGTATGTGAAAGCTTTTAAGAAAGAATTATTTTGGAGAAAAATTGCAATTTGAAATTTTTATTACTCTTCTTGTTTTTTCATAAAAAGCTTATAACAAAAAGTAAGAACAAATTTTATGAAGAATTAATTGCCATCGGTCGAAGGACAAATGATCAAAATAGAATTGAGTATAACTTTTTTTCTTAGCTTCTCAGAGAAAAACCTTGAAATTCAAATGTGAATTCACAAAATATTTTTATCATGATACTAAAGTCTAATCCTGGCGCTGACTTCTAACATTTGCAAACAGGACCACCTGTGAACGTTATCACAATTCTATCCACAGCGTCGCAGTCCTCCCAGCCACCAACGAGCATCCTGGCTCATCACGGGCTTGGCGTGGCACCAGGAGTCGAACAATGCGACGCACAGATACCAGATGCTGCCCCAGCCCACGATATTCACGACCGTCCACCTACCGGCACTCTCGAAGACGCTGACCATGACCTCGCACGCGACTCTACAGCACCTCAGACGCGAGCGAGGTCAAGCACAGTCCTATCCCGGACTTCATCCCCATCATCCCGCTGCCGGATAAAGTTTCCACGACAACGGGAAACAGGAGAACGAGACGTTTCTGTTATTCTTCATTCCGATAACATTTTATGACACAACTACAAAATCCAAGGAAGGTGATACCTCAAGAAGATATACAAAACATTGAATTTTATAAATATGTATAGTACAATATACATATAAATATTATTCGATCAAAAAAAGGATTGCTACGGAAATCTGTAAGAGTTTAGCTGAAAAAATAATGTCTATATAAAGAGAATATAAGCAACGCATTAAAATACGTATATATATATATATATATATATATATATGTGTGTGTGTGTGTGGGTAAGTATACGCATTTATGTGTGTATGACAAGAAATTTACATAAAAGTTCGCTCCGGAAAAAGTTATATCTAAAGAGATATTAACAATTTTTATTAAAGAAATGTGTAAAATTTAATAAAAAACACACGAAATACTGAAATAGACATATTTCAAAATTAGATTGAAGAAATCATGTCTGTATAAAGACACGAGGAAAAAATTATTTCTTTAAATGTGTATGGAAAAAGATACACATGAAAGGATTTGCATGAAATATGTATAAATTTCAATATACATAATCGAGGATGAAAAGTTACTCGTGAACAATAAAATTTGTTCTTCTGAGCAGATGTACAAGAGTTACTTTGGTAAAAAAAAATTGTAGTTATAAAATCCCTAGTTTCCATTACCATGCCTTGGTATTGCTTAAATCTGCATTATTCACAGGGAACTATAGAAATCTAGGGAATTTGAGTATTCAATCGCCTTAAATCAATTATTATACAAATAACAACAGATCCTAAATCCTGAGCTTTTTGAAATACTTACCCGGAGGACAGCGAGTTAATAATAAATAAAATTACAAACTATTATTAAAACAACAACAAATTGTAAATCTTATGCCTTGTATGAGTTACTCTAAGGACCGTAAGTAAATTATACATAAACAGATAATTATTATAAAAAAAACAACTAAGCGACATACCAAAATGTTTTACTTAGTTACTTTGGGGACAGAAAGTATTGCGGGGGAAATCGAAAGGACATATTAATTAAATTAATTAGAAAAATAACAAGTTAACCTAAATCTCCGGCATCTTAACATAGTAACGAAAGAAACAGTAACTTAATAATAAATAATGTGATAAATTATTATGTGAAGCACAACAAAACTAAAATCCTAAGATGTTTGACCCAGTAACACGAAGAATAGCGAGTTAATGATGAATAAACTAATTGATTATTATAAAAATAACATCAAAACTCAAATCCCAAGCTTTTATCAATGTTACCTGGGGAACAGCAAGTTAATAATAGATAAAATAATAAATTAATATAAAAATAAAAACATACTCTAAATGCTTAGCTATTCTGCTAAGTAACCCGGGGGACAGCAAGTTACAAAATCAATTTAATTGATTATTATCCGAATAAAAACAAAACCTGAATCCTATATCCTCGACAGCGAGTTAATAATAGATATACTCAAAAACTATGATTAAAACCACATGAAAACCTTAATTGCAAGCATTATATCAGTAACCCCAGGGACAGTAGGTTAATATTTTTAATATATTAATTAATATACAAATAAGAACATTACCTAAATTGTGAGCTGCTTGGCACAGTTACCCGGGGGACAGTGAGTTTATAATAGGTAAACTAATTGATTATTTCGAAAATAACAACATACCCGGAATCCTGAGCTTTTTTTCAAAGTTACACTCAGACAGCTAGTTGATTATAGATGAACTAATAGATCTTGAAAAATATAACAACATAACGTAAATGCCTAGCTATTAAACTAAGTTACACGGAGGATGGTTGGTTCAAATTTCATTATTATGTATTATTATGCCAATAATAATACAACCTAAATCCTAAGCATTTCAACTCAGTAACCCGGGGGATAATAAGCTAGTATATTAATTTAATTTATAACTATGAAAATTACAACATGACCAAAATCCCAAACGTTTTAACCTAGTAACTCAAAAGACCACCAGTTATTAATTAAATTAAATTAATTACTATAAATAAAACTCCATAACCTAAATCCAAAAATTTATACCCAACAAGCCGGGAGACAGCAATTTGATAAAAAAATAAAATCATAAACTATTATTAAACAACAACGAATTCTAAATCTTATGCCTCGTATTAATAACCCTAAAGACCGTAAGTAAAATATACATAAACAGATAATTTATTATAAAGATAACAACTAACATACATACCAAGATGTTTTACTTAGTAACCCGAGGGACCGAAAGCTAAGATTTTAATCGAATTATTTAATATACAAATAACAGTATAACATTAATCCTAAGGTTTTGAACCTAGTAACCTGGAAAACAGTAATGTTCTATTCCAATTAAATCAATTATCATAATAATAACATGACCTAAATGCCCAATATTTTAACCCAGTATCCTGGCGAAGAGTAAGTTATTATTTTCATTTAATCAATTTTTATAAAAATAACAGCATAACCTGAATTGAAATAGTTTTAACATAGTATCCTGTTAGACTGCGAAATTATAATGGATAAACTGATAAATTATTATGAAAATAACAACATTACCTTAATCCCAAGCTTTTTAACTTGATAACGCAGGGGACAGCAAAATAATATTTTAATTTAATTGATTAAAAAAAAAAAAACATAACCTAAATCCTAAGCTTTTTGGCAGAGTTACCCGGCGGACAGCAATATAATAATAGATAAACTTCTAAAATATCATGGAAAATACAACATAATCTACATCTAAAGATTTCTAACTCAGTATCACAGGTGCCGGCGAATTATTATTAAATAAACTATTCAGTTATTAAAAAATTATCAGTATGACCTAGACACCGCCTTTTTAAACGATTAACCCGAGGGACAGCATGTTAATGATAGATAAAATAATCAATTATTATAAAAATAACAACAAAACCTTAATGCAACCTTTTTTTTAAATGTTACCTTTTACCTAAAAGCCAAGCTTTTGAACCCAGTAACTTGAGAGATAATAAGCTATCATGGTAATTTAATTTATCACTTTAAAAATTTCAACATGACCAAAATCCTCAAATTTTTAACCGAGTAACCCGAGAGGCTACGAGATAATATTTAAATTAAATCAATTTCTATAAATAAAACTTCATGACCTCAACCTACAAATTTTCAACCCAGTAAGCTGGGAGACTTCGTGTCAATAAATTATAATACCAAAAACTGTTATTAAACTAACAACAACTTCTAAATCCCAAGGCTAATTTCAGTTTTCCTGAGGACCGTGATCAAATAATACATAAACTCATGAATTATTATAAAAATAACAACCTGACCTACGTACTAAGATGATTTACTTAGTATTAGGGGGGGGGGGGTGGCAGCAAGTTAATAATAAATGAACTAATTAATTTTTATCAATCAGCAACATAACCTAAATCTTGACCTTTTTAACGAGTTACCCTGTAAACAGCGCGATCATGATAAAGTCACTAATTAATGATTATGAAAATAACAACACAAACTAAATCTTGAGCTTTTTTTGAAGTAACCCAGGAGACAGCGAGGAAATAATATACAAACATATCAAAAAATATAAAAAAAAAAATAACCTAAAGGCCCAGCTATTTAAAAGAGTATGTAAAAATTTCAATCGAATTAATAATCATGCAAATCACATTATAACTTAAATCCTTAGATTTTTAGCCTAGTAACCCGGGAGATAGTGAGTTAATAATAGATAAACTTAAACACTATGATTAAAACGACAACAAAACCTAAATTCTAAGCCCTAGATTAGTAACTTAAGGGACAGTAACCCAATAATAATTAAAGTAAGATACTATCATAAAAACCGCAACAAAACCTACATTCTAAGCCTTATATTAGTAGCGCCGGGTGCAGTAATTTAATAATAGATGAAGTGATCGATTATTATAAAAATAATACTATTACCTAAATCCCCAGCAAATTAACCAAGTTACCTGAGAGACAGCGAAATAAGATGAATTAAATCATTTATAGAAATAACAACGTGACCTAAATTCTAAGATATTAAACTTAGTAACCGGGGAGACAGTGAGTTGCTATTTTAATTAAATCCATTATTATAAAAATCACATGACCTAAATGCCCAGCTTTTTAACCTAGTAACCTGGGAGACAGCAGGTTAATATTTTTAGTAAATCAATTATTACAGAAACAACTACATAACCTAAATCCTAAGGCAGCAGGTTTAAAATTATTAAACTAATAAATTATCATACAATTATCAACATAACCTGAATCCCGATCTTTAAATCAAGTAACCTGGGTAACAATGAGTTAATGATCGATAAACTAATTTATTAGCATAAAAAAAACAACAGAACTTGGACCATCAAATTTTGTACATACTAACATGGGTTACAGCAAGTTATTAATAGATAACTAATTAATTATTATATAAATAATAACATAACCTGAATCCCAAGCTTTTTAATCAGGTAACCCGAAGGACAGCAAGATGATATCATAATTATATTAATTATAAAATTAAGGACACAACCTAAATCCTAAGCTTTGTGACTTATTAACCCAGTAGACAGTAAGTTTTTATATGATTATGAATTCCTACTATGGAAATAACAACATAACGTCAACCAGAAGCTTTTAATCCTAGTAACTCAAGATACTATTAGTTAATATTTAATATAAATTAATTACTTAGGAAAATTCAAAACGTCCTAAATCAATAGATCAGAAACCCAGTAACCCGAAGGAAAGCGAGTGAATAATAGATTAACTAAGAAATTATTACTATAATAACAACAAAACCTAAATCTCACACTTTTAATCCCAGTAACCTAGGTTATTGCGAGTTAATAATAGATAGGCTATAAAACTTGTATGAAAATCACAACAAAACCTAAATCCCAAGTCTTGTATCATTTACCCGGGGGACAGTAAGTTATTAATAGATAAGGTGATACATTATTATTTAAAAACAATTAAACCTTTATCATAAGCTGTTTGACCCAGGAACTTGGATAATAGCGATTTAATGATGGATAAACTAATTGACCATTAGAATAATAACAACACAACCTGAATATAAAGCTATTAAATGCAGAAACCAAGGGACAAGAGATATCATTTTAATCAAATTAACTATCATATAAGAACAACAAAACCTATATCTCAAGCGTTTTAACGTAGTAGATCAGAAGACAGACAAATATAACTCTAACTGAATCAATAACAAAAATATCACCATAACCGTAATTCTAGGCTTTTAAAAACCAGTTACTTAAGAGGCTAGTAAGTTAAGCTATTAATTGAAATAATTACTATAAAAATAACGACGTAACCTAATTGCTAAGCTTCTTTACCCGGTAACTCGGGGAACAGCAAGTCAATAATTAATACACTAACAAACTATTATGAAAAGAAAAGCATAACCTAAATCACAAACTTTCTAACTCAGTAACCCAGATGACAGTAAGATAATATTCTATTTAAATAAATTATTATAAAAATTACAACATTTACCAACTACCTAGCTTTTTGACCCAGTGACCCGGAGGACAGCAGTTTTATAAATAATAGACTAAGAAGTATTTATAAAAATAAAAACATCAGCTAAACCCCAATCTTTATAACATCAAAATTTAAAGACAGCAAGAAAAAACTTTCATAAAATAAGATATTATGAAATAACAACATGCCTTAAATCCTAAGCTTATTACCCTAGATAATTAGGGGACAGCGAGGTATTATTTAAATCTATTCAATTATTCTGAAAATAACAACGTTACCTAACTCTTAAGCTCTTTAACCCAGTAACCTGGAAGTAGCATGTTAATATTTTTAAGAAATAAATCAATATAAAAATAACAACATGACCTAAATCCTAAGATTATTAACCCAGTTACCCATAGCACAGCGAGATAAGAAAAGATACACTAAAAAATTATTATAAAAACATCAACATAACCTAAATAACTAGTGGTTTAACCCAGTAACCAGAGAGAAAGCAAGTTTTTTTAAAATTTAATTTAACATTATGAAAAAAAAAGGAACCTAACTCTCACGCTCTTTATCTCAGTAACCCGGTGGACAGCACATTAAGATTTGACTTTAATCGATTATTATAAAAATAACAACATGACCTAAATTATAAGCTATATGACCCAGTTACCTTGTTAACAGCGAGATAAAAAAGGTTTACTGGAAAATTATTATAAAAATAACAAAACCTAAATCCCAGGCTTTTTAACCAGGGGACAGTAAGTTCTTATATTAAATAATTAATTACCATGAAAATAACAACATAACATAAATCCTAACCTTTTTAAACCAGTTCTTAGAGAGACCATAAGTTGATATTTCAATCAAATTAATTATCATAAATAGAACAACTTGACTTAGATCCCAAACTTTTTAACCCAGTAACCAGGGAGACAGCAATCTTATAATTTATAGACTAATAACTTAATATAAAAATAATTACATGACCTGAATCTCATGTTCTGTAACCTAGAAATACAAGGACAGCAATATAATATTTTAATTAACTGGAATTTTACAAAATAACAACTTGACTTGAATCCCAAGCTCTTTAACCTAGTAATTCGGAGGTACAGCAAGTTACTATTTAAATTAAATTATATATGATAAAAAGAGCAACATGACCTAAATTAGATACTCTTTAAATCCGTCACCTAAGAGACAACAAGTTAAGATTTTCATTAAATTAAATATTATGAATATGACAACATGAACTAAATCCTAAGCTTTTTAACCCAGTAACCCGAGGGACAGCAAGTTAATATAGATAAATTATTAAATTATGATAAAAACCACAGAAAAACCTGAATTTAATGCATGAAAACACAGTAACGCGAGGGATGGAAAGCTATTATTTTAATAGAATCAATTATCATAGAAATAATAACATAACCGTTCTCTTAAGCGTTTTAACCCAGTAACCCGGGGGACGCCAAGTTAATATTTCAGTTAAATCAATATAAAAATAACGACATGACATAAATCCTAAGTTTTTTAACCCAGTAACCCAAGGGACAGCGAGATAAAAAAGGATAACTGAAAGATTATAATGAAAGCAAAAAACCTATATCTTAAGCTATTCGACCAAAAAACCCAAGAGTTATTATATTTAATTATTATTTACTATAAAAATAACAACATAAAAAAAATCTTAACCTTTTAAACCTAGTTACCCGAGAGGCAACCAATTAATATTTCAATGAAATCAATTATAAAAAAAACAACATAATGTAAGTCCAAAGCTTTTAAACCCAGAAATTCGACGGATGGCAAGTTAATATTTTAATTGAATCAATTACTATGAAAATATCAACATTACCTACATCCTAATCTTTTAAACCTAGTAATATCTGAGACAGCAAGTTATTAATTTAAATCAATCGATTAATATAAAAATAACAACATTACTTAAATCATTAGCTTTTTAACCTAGTAGAGTGGAGGACAGCAAGTTTATAATTGATAAACTTATAAATTATTATAAAAATAAAAACATGACCTTAATCCCAATACTTTAAACCAAGTAACCCGTGGAACAGTAAGCTACAATATCACATTAATTAATAACAATAATCATAACATCGTTACCTAAATCGCAACTATTTTGAACTAATTACTCAAGATACAACGAGTTATTATTTGAATACAATAAATTGTAACAAAAACCATATAACGTAAATTCCAAGCTTTTGAACCTAGTAACTTAAAGGACAGGAAGTATATGATGGATAAGCTGATAAATTATTATAAAAACAACAACAAAACCTAGATCGAATGCGTTTTAACCCGGAAACTCAAAAGATAGCTAGTTAATATAGGAATTTAATTAAACAATATACAAATAACAGCATGACCTTGATCCCAAGCTTTTTAACCTAGTAACGCTAGGTTACAGCAAATTATTACTCTTTTAATAAATTAATTATAGTAATAACACCATAAACTTAATTCTAAGTTTTTCAACCCAGTATCCGGGAGGGCCAATAAGTTTATATATTTTTTAAAATAATTACTGTAATAATAACAGCATGGACTAAATATTAAGATATTTAGAATCAGTAACTTAAAAGACAACGCGGCATTATTCTTATTAAATCAACTATTATTAATTTAGTAACCAGAGGTAAATCCATAGCTTTTTAACCTAGTATACCGTGGGGCAGCAAGTTATCAATGGATTAACAAATAAATTATTATAAAAAAAAACAATTAACGTTGATCCTGAGGTTTTAGCCCAGTAACTTGGAGACAGCAAGTTTATGATTATTGCACGGATAAATCAGTATAAAAATTACAATATAACCTAAAATCCACGTTTTCCAACACAGTTACTCAAAGAAAAGAAAATTTAATTTATCTATTGCTTCAATTATATATAAATAACAACGAGACTTTGATCTTTACCTTTTCAACCAAGTCACCCAGAGGGTAGCTAGTTAATAATGGTAGAACTAATAAATATTATAAATTTAACAACACAACCCAAATCCTTACCTTTTAACTAATAACCCGGAGAACAGCTCGGTCATAATAAATTGACTAATTAATTATTATAAAAAAAATTACATAACCTAAATCCCAAGCTTTTTCACACAGTATCGCGGGAAACAGCTTGTCAATGATAGATCAACTAATAAATTATTATAAAAATAATAACAAAACTCAAATCTCAAGCTTTATAACGTAGTAGACCGAAAGACGGCAAAATATTACTTTAAATAAATCAATAACAAAAATAACACCATGACCATAATGCTAGGTTTTTAAAATCAGTTACTTGAAGGGCCAGTAAGTTAATATATTAATTTAAATAATTACTATAAAACTAACGATGGAACCCGATTTTCAAGCTTTTTAACCCAGTAACTCGGGGAACAGCAATTTTTTAATTAATACACTAATTGATTGTTATAAAAATAAAAACATTGGCTAAATTCCAAGCTTTCTAACTTGTAACTCGAAAAAGAGTAAGTTATTATTTTAATTGAATCGATTAATATATAAATAACAATATTACCTAACTCCCTAGCTTTTCGATCAAGAAACCCCGACGACAGCAAGTATATAATTGATAAACTAATAAATTATTATAACAACGGAAATGGCACCTCAATCCCAAGCTTTTCAACCTAGCGAACCAGAAGACAGCAAGTAACTATTGAAATTAATTTAATTATTATAAAAATAACATGTCCTTCGTACCAATAATTTTAACCTAGTAACCTCCCTAATAATAGATAAACTAATAAATTATTAAAAAAAAAAAACAAGAAAACTGATATCTTAAGCTTTTTAACTTAGTTACCCGGAGGGTAGCAAGTTGATTTTTTAATGGAATCAATCATTAGAAACGATAACAACATAACCTAAGTTCCAAGCTTTTTTACCTATTCTACCGGGGGACAGCATATTAGTATTTTTATTGAATCGTTTGATAAAAAAATAACAAAATTACCTAAATCCCAAGCTTTTTAACCCAGTAACTCTAGGAACAGCAAGTTTTAATTTATTGCACTAAGTTATTATTCTGAACATAATCACGCAACCTAAATTCCAGGCTTTCTAACTCAGAACCCAGAGGACAGTAAGTTAAAATTTTAAATAAATCAATTAATATAAAATTTACAAAAATACCTAACTCTCTAGCTTTTTGACCCAGTGATCCAAGGGACAGATAGTTTATCATTGATGGACTAATAAGTAATTGTGAAAATGAAAACATTCCCCGAACCCTAAACTTTATAACATAAAAATTCAAGCACAGCAAGATAAATCTATAATAAAATAAAATATTATAAAATAACAACGTGACTTAAATCCCAAGTTTATTACCCCAGTCGATTGAGGGACAGCGAGGTATTATTGAAATTCATTCAATTATTATAAAAAATAACAACATAACCTAACTCTCAAGCTTTCTTACCCAGTAACCTGGGGGTAGCAAGTTATGATTTTTAAGAAATCAATCAATATAAAAATATCAAAATTACCTAAATCCTAAACAATGTAACATAATAACCCATGGCACAGCGAGATAAAAAGAGATGAACTAAAAAATTGATATAAAAACAATAACATAACCTTAATACCTAGCTTTTTAACCCAGTAACCAGATAAAAAGCGGGTTGATATTTTTATCGGATCGATTATTATAAAAATAACAACATAACACAACTCTCAAGCTCTTTAACTCAGTAACCCGGGGGACAGCACATTAATATTTTACTTCAACCGATTCTTATAAAAATAGCAACGTGACCTGAATTCTTAGCTATATAACCCAGTAACTCAGGGAACAATGTCATGAAAAAGGTTTACTGGAAAATTATTATAAAAATAACAAAACCTCAATTTTAAGCTTTTTAACCAGGTTATCCAGGGGACAGTAAGTTATTACATTAAATTAATTAATTACTATAAATAAAACAACATAACATAAATCCTAACTATTAAAACCATTTAAACGAGAGAGAACTAGTTAATATTTTAATTAAATTGATTATTATGAATATAACAACATGACTTAGATTTCCAGCAGCTAAAGACCACAGCTAAACCTGAATTCACAGCATTTTAATACAGTAACTAGAGAGTTGGCGAGTACAGCAAGTTAATATGTTAATTTAATCGAATAACATAAAATAACAACATCACCTAAATCCTAAAATTATCAACTCAGTAACCCGAGGGACAGCGAGATAAAAAAGGTTTACTGAAAAACTATTATAAAAACAACAAACCTGAATCTCAAGCCTTTTGACCAAGAAACGCGAAGGTACAGCGAATAAATTATACATGAACTAGGCAATGATTATAAAAATTACATACAACCTAAATTTTAAGTTTAATGAACTGGTGATCTGTGAACCAAAATGTTAATAATTAATAAACTACTAAATAATTATAGAATTAAAAACATAACCTTAATCCCAAGCATTTCAACCAAGTAACTAGGAGACACTAAGTTATTATAGTAAATTAATTAATTAATATAAAAATAACAACAGAACTTAAATCTTAACCTTTTGATCCCAGTTACCTGAAAGTCGACGAGTTATTATTTTATTTAAATCAGTTATTAGAAAAACAAAATGACGTGAATCTCAAGCTTTTTGACCCAGTAACCTGAGGGACAGAAAGTACGTAATAAATAAGCTAATAAAGTATTATTAAAACAACAAAAAAAACCTAGATACCTTTCTTTTTCAGCCAGTCCCCGGGGGAAAGTGGTTTGATTATAGATTACCTAGTAAATAATTCTACAAATAACGAGTTAATCTAAATTCCAAGCCAAATAATGTAGTTGCCTGTAGGCTAGCAAGTTTATGATTATTACCTAATAAATTATCATACTAATACAAAATAAACCCGAATTTCAAGCCTTTTATTTCAGTAATCCGAGAAATGACGAGTTATTCTTTTGATTAAATCAATTAATATGAATATGACAACATGACCTAAATTCTAAGCTTACAAACTTAGTAACCCAGGGGACAGCGAAATAAGAAAAGATATTTTCAAATATTATGATAAAGATAACCACAAAACCCAATACCTAGTTCTTTAACCCAGCCACTGTGTAAAAAGTGATTAAATAATAGATTAACTAGTAAATAATTATAAAAACATCAATACAACCCAAATCCGAAGCTATCTAGCCTAGTAACCTGTGGGCCAGCAAGTTGATGAATAATAACTAGTAAATTATCATACAAATAAAAAAATTACCTAATTCTCAAGCTTTCAACGCAGAAACTCTAGGACAGCAGGATAATATTTTTATTGAATTAAATTTTATAAAATAGAACCATTCTTTAATCCTAAGCTTTTATCCCAGTTACCCAAGGGACAGCACGTTACTACTTAAATTAAATAAATTATTATAAAACGAAAACCATGACCTAAGTCCCAAGCTTTTTAACCCAGTAATTCGAGGAATAGCAAGTTATTATTTTAAATTAATTGATTATTATTCAAATGGCACATGACCTAAATTCCTAGCTATTTGACTCAGTAGACTAGGGGACAGCAAAATGATATGTTAATCAAATCTTTTATAAATATAACAACACAACATTAATTTTTAGTTTTTATACCCAAACACATTATGGGCCAGTGAGTTTTTATATTAATAACATTAATTACCATTAAAATAACAACATAACCTAAATCCCAACCTTTTGAACAGGTAACTCGGAGGGCCGGTGAGTAACTATGTTATTTAAATTAGTTACAAGACAATGACTTGTTAATTAAATAATTTTAATCAATATAAATATGTAAACATGACCTAAATCCAAAGAATTTTAATCTAGTTACATGAGGACAAGCAAGTTATTATATTGATTCAACCTCATATTATTTAAATGATAATATTACCTGAATCTCTAGCAATTTAACCTAGTTACCCGAAAAAAGACAAGATGATGAAAGTTAAACTAATATTTGTTTATAAAAACATTACTAAAACCTTAATCTCAAGCTTTTTAACCTAGCAAGCCAGGAAAAAGCAGAAACAATTAAATTGAAAAATTATGAAAATAATGTCATCAACTTAATGCCAAGCTTTCAAACCCAGTATCCCAGGGGAGGGCACGTTACTATTTGATTTAAATAATCTTAATATAATCATAACACTATAAGCTAAATGCTAATATTTCAAACCCAGTAACCCGTTGAATAGCTCGTAATTATTTAAAATTATCAAATTGTTATAAAAATGACAACATGACATTAATTACTAGCTATTTAACCTAGTAATCTGGAGTATAGAAAAATAAGGGAAAATAAATTTAAAAATCATTATAAAAACAACAACAAAACCTAAATACCTAGCGTTTTAAGCCAATAACCGGGGAGACAGCGATTTACTGATGGATTAACAAGTAAATTAATATAAAAATAAAATTATAACCTGAATTTTAAGCTAAATAACCTAGTAACCAGTGGGCTAGCAAGTTGATAATTATTACCTAATAAATCT
>JAPYYV010000848.1:0-35757 GCA_030522625.1 Copidosoma aretas
GAGTGAGAAAAAGGTAATATAAGATATAAAGTTAGGCTTACATGCAAAGATACAAAAATATACATGAAGGTTAAAGGCGGGCAGGGTAGGCATAGATTCATGAATAGAAAAAAATAGAAAAAGTGAAAAAAATAGAAGATCTACAAATACCATGTAAAGTTCAAATGCCTTAATGTCAAGATATACATAAAAAATAGAGGCAGGTAGGGTTAGCCCGGAAAAAGGAATAGAAAAAAAGAAAAATTTTTTTTTTTGTTGAATACTAAAATGGGATCAAAGTAAGTGGCCTTATTTATGCTGAGAAAAAAAATTCACGGAGACTAAACTTATATAAAACATATAAAGTAGGCACAAAAGAGACAGTATTATATGAAAAAATACAAGAATGGAAAACGATAGAACTTATACAAAGAGCAGCAAGGAAAAATAACCTTAAGAAAATCAAAGATAATTTTACAAATGAAAAAAAGCCTTTTGTCAATCAGGAAATACAGAAAAAATATATGATAATTAACAACTTTTTTATCTCTAGAATTAAAAAAAAAAAAAAAAAAAAAAAAAAAAAAAAAAAAAAAAGAAAAAAAAAAAAAAAAAAAAAGAAAAGAAAATCAGAACAGCAAATTCAATAATAATAATATTAATAATAATATCAGTCAGAAATATAGGAATAAAAGATAATGAAAATATATGCCGGAGAAAGATGATTTAGGTGAATTTATAAGATATTTTTTAGGTGAATTAGGCACAACAGAATGAAGATCGCATGTTTAATGATATATTATGCGTTGTAGAATAGATTATTATGTCTATAAAAAAAAATTCTAACATCTTAAAGTATGTTTAATTAATTACGTATTATACACTATTTATTATAAAATTAGTATTGACTTAAGGAAATATGCATTTTTAATAGTTACAAAACAAGGAAAAGAGATGTAGAAGTATATATAAATGTATATTAGGAATAAAAAAATGGTAAAATAAAATAATCAAAATTATAAGTGTTGAGTAAGAATTTTACAATGATATTTTGCAATAAATTTACACCTATAATCAATTCTAAATTGTTAAAGAACATCCAAAAAAATGCTCATAACTATATAAGTTAGAAAAATGATCGTAAATAAGTAATAATTATTTGATGAATTAGGGAATTTATTTTATGTATTGACGATATGAGTTCGAGTTTCAAGTGATTATTTATGAGATTGCATTGATTATCTATGTTTGTACGTATATAAGCAATACTACCGTATATATATATATATATATATACTATATATAAGTACTACCGAACTTTGAAAATTGGGGTTACTCATTAACTTATACAAAATCTATGAATACAATGAACTTTCATAAATATAGAAATATTAAGTAGTATGTTAAAGATATTAAACACAATTTTTTAAGCAAAACTTATTTACGGCTTATTAGTATTGGGCTTAAAAGTCTACCAATTTAGTGACTTTTTACATATTACTAGGCTCTGTTCTTTCTGCTCAAATAAAAAAAAATATATCGAGGATTTTATGAAAATTACAGGGATTTGTTATTTTGCATATTAGATTTGTAAATCGTACACCTGTTAGCGTGCCTGTTATCTAAAAAAAAGTCAACCATATTTCTAAGTGTTGCCGAATTCTGTAAGAATTTACTTACAAACGATGTTTTTGGTGTAAAAAAAATAAGTCAAATTTTTGCTGTCTTCCGTGGCCATAGATGTTTTTTTAAAGTAGAAAAAAAAAATTGATCTATTTGTAAGCATACTACGTAACATGTTTTGTATATATATACAACTTTTATGATCGTTCGATAGTGCGTAACTCATACTAAAAACCGTTTCTATTAAGTGGCACACTTCTTATTTATATGCAAAGTAACTTTATTTTTGCAATAAGAACACCTTTAACTCTAAGAAAGTCGATATCATAATTATTTATCAAGATATTTTATTCTCAACATAAACCATGTGACTCTCGAAATCCTTAAAAAATGTACGGATTCTTTCTCTTTTAGCACTAATAGAAATGGAAAAAGATCCGAAGAGTGAGACAAAAGAAAGCTTTTTTTGCATGAATCCAAGTTGTAATCAAATCCTTCGAATTATACCCTAATTTTTTTTTATTTGGGACTTCGTTTTAAAGTTGAAGTCCATTAAAGATTGAGGAATCACACAATTACGAGATATGTGAAATTTAGACAGTGTTTTTCAGTAACTTTCTAAATTTTTACAAACAAATAAATTATCATACGAAGTGGATGATAACATTTTATGAATTAAATAAGATAACTTGATACGGTAATAATTATTCAATAACAAAAAGGTAATTTTTTTCTATTGTTAATGATAAATTACTAGTGAAAAAAGGCATCTTTAAATATGAGTCACGCGGATTTTTACCTGATATTGGCAGATTATAGGAATAAAGAAGAATAATTTTGAGTAGAATGCATTGAATCTTTTTTAACCAAAAATCAAGGAGTTAAATATTTGTTGGAATAACTCATATGTGTGTAAAAAAATTAACTTTTGTTTTTATTTTTTGGACATAATAATAATAATATTGAAATATGAGTGCTGCCACGCAGAGCATGCAGGAAGGCAGAGCCCGACTAGTATATATATATACATATATATATAAATACATGTATATTCATATACTACTAGAGCATCGCTTCTCCACGTGCTCCACGCGTTAGCCCTTAATTTTTTATGTTCATAAAATAAATCATAAATAATCATATCAATATATAAAATTTCTCAATATATGCAGCCTCATAAATTCCACCAAAATGAGGGGCAGCAGGGGGGTAATAATACCACTTCGAACCTAACTAAATCAAATCATTTATAAATCTAGAGTTTGCTCTCTTACGATACGACAACTTCTTAAGCTTCGTATTCACTCCGACCAAATTCGTACCTTGATCACTATACAGATCAGTGCAGTGACTACGTCTGGAAATAAATCTATAAAATGATGCAATAACCAAATCTGTGGCATAATTTTCTACAAGCTCTAGATGGACAGCTCTTGTTACAAGACAAAAAAAACGGCAACATTACTTTTTAAGGTTTCTTTACCACGAAGTTTCGTTAAACGCACTGGAAATGGACCGGCAAAGTCAACTCCTTTTCTTTAAAATTCCAGGTAGAGAGACAAGAACTACGCGAATCACCCATAAGCTGTGTCCCGGTCTTGGAGTAGTATCGCTTACAAGTTATACAATGGGCTATTGCCGATCTCAATATTGGACGATCCTTTCAGATCCAAAAATTCTGATATACTGTCAGAAGAGTCAACTGTACTCCACCATGTAATGTCAGATGGTGGTAGTATTTAATCACAAGGAAGATAATATGATCTATATTTGGTAGAATCAAAGGATATTTAGGGTCAGCACTAAGCAGTGACATACTTATCCGACCACCAACTTTTAAGAGGTAATTACTTAAGATAAGTCTCAGACAACGAAAGTGGCTGGAGACTAGTAAAGGTAAACGAATATCAGATGGTTAATCCTACTTTCTTTTCTATACTTGAAAATCAGAACTAAAATGTCTCTGCTGATGTTGATAAATCAGAAAGAGTAACGCTGTATTCAACTAAGGTATTGATGGGTACAAGTTATTGAAATTAAAAGACGTTCATATTTACGAAGGTTGAACTAGCCTCTAAAAGGGGCTCAGTGCTGGTTTCGATCAACGAATCGGTAAGAAATATGGGTTCTGAGTGCTTCTGCTTAATCCGATGAAAATATTAATAAAAGAAACGAAGAGGGTGGGCAGTTATTCTAAGTAGACGTTTCCACTTAGAAGAACCCTTCAGAAAAGTATGGTAAAAAGGTTCTGTCTCAAAGGGTGGCCTTATTGAAGCAGTAGACATAGAGAGTTGCTCATCAGACGTCACTTCTGCATATACGGGACTCAACTCGTGCAATAGTTTTGGACCGTCAAATCACAATTTCTGATCAATCAACTGACTAGGTAAAATACCCCTGGATGCAATGTCAGCAGGATTCTATTTAGTTGTAACATAATGCCATTTGGCCTATGGACTTATCTCATGTATGTAAGAATACCTATTTGCAACAAATGCTGGCTATCTAGAAGGCAATTTGTTGAGCCAATACAGCACGCTACGAAATTAGACCACAAATGCACAGAAACATCATATAGTGGACCAATTCCAATGATATTATTGACAACTATACACAACAACTCCACTGCACAAAGTTCCAATCGTGGTATACTCAACAACTTAAGAGGAGCGACCCGTATTTTCGCTAATTAAAACAAGACCCTTACAGCTTGATCTTGGACAACACGTAAATAGAGAGCTGTGGCATAAGCATTTTCGGAGGCATCGGCATAGCCGTGAATTTCTACCGTACCACGATCAGGCGTGGAAAAATTCTACTTAGGTATACGAATCAATTTCAAAAAAGATGTTCTAGATAACCAGCGAATGCCTGTACTTATAGTGTCCATAGGTAGAGCATCATTCCAAGAGAGACTTTGCAAGAGCCAGTGAGACTAAAAGAGTGTTCGACCAAATATGATAACTGGTGCTGCCAAACTTAAGGGGTCAAAAAACTTGGCGAAGTGAGCCAAGAGTGTACGTTAAGTCCAGCATACGGGTGGATCACTATCTGTTAATTAAAAATGAAATTCATCTGTTTTTGGATTGCAATTCAAACACAACACCGAGAGAAACTTATTGTCAGAGTTAAGGTATTTTGGTTTATTGACCAAAAGCTCTGTTGACAGATTAACTACTACCTTAGAGGAATTTGATGACCATTTACGAAGGGGGAGCCTAACTAGACCACACAAATTAAGCGATTGTTGACATTTGACGCTGGCTTTTCTTAATGTATGCCCACTTGAAAGTCCACCATTCTCGTAATATTCTTGTTGAGGTACTTAAGCTGCTAAAGGATGAGCATGTAAATGATCTATCGCAAGTTGCTTAAGCACACGATCGGCGAGATAAGGTAAACACTTCAAACCATACGTAACGTTGTTCAACGCGTTGGCCTCAATAGATAGGGACTGACCAGTATGCCATAATATAACCTGATATACTTAGTCTTCTGGCATCACCAAGATTTGTCTGAAAATTTTTTCGATATCAATCATAAATACAAACTGATATAAACGCCACTTCATCATAATATTAAATAGATTTTACAACAAGTTTTTACCAGAATGTAACAAGGAGTTGATGGAAATACCTGATCTTTTTTAGTCGGTCCATTAAAAACCACGCGCAACTTGTTATTTTTAAAAATGCCATGATAAAGTAAATAATTTCTAAGAGTGTCTTTGTATGGATCAATTTCTCTCATGTGACCTAGTTCTAGATACTCTGACATAAAGGTTGAATAAGCCTTATACAATGCTGTGGCCTTTTGAAATTTTCGTTCAAAATTACAAAGTACTGTAACAGATAAATGATAAGACTGTTCGGCTAATGAAGTGCAAGTCAAAGAATCAACTAAAAAAGGTGAACGAACAATGTACATACTATTTTAGTCCCTTGAATGGAAACTGATGAGAAAATCTTCTCAATCTAACTTATTCTTTGTCAACAGAGGTTTTGAATTAAGTGGTTTCTCAATATGCCAAAATTTCAAAACCAACTTATAAAGACTCATGTCCTCTGTATGTATTAGAAGAACAGGGCTTTCACTGTGATTAGATATAAATGGAACAGGTCCCGATAATAGCCAAATAATCTGGGATTTCAAGGTGACAGGCGAGTCAGTAGCGAACTTACTGCCCGATAATAATCGCATGGACCAAAGCATCAAGTAGTAAGTCAATTTTCTCAAGACTAAAAAATTCAGGGCCTGCTAAAGTTAAATCATTATAACAGGACAAGTCTTTAAGACTACTACTTACTGGTGGCCTGCAAAAAGTTATTGCAGGTACTACTAATGTCTCCCTCTTATGCTCGAAGGTAGATTTAAAGTCTGGTTCAAACTTACAAAAACCGACTTACTAGACGTAAAAAACACTACACCATCTATTTCGGACAGAGTAGTATCAACCTTATGTTATTTAAGTCGTAAAAGGTCACAAAAAGACTTATTCATGAGTGAACTTTGAGAGCCTTGATCAACTAGGACTCTAACAAGCACTTAAGTACCATAAGCCGCATACACATAAACTCGTGCAGGGGCTAGAAGTTCCTTTGGTAAACTGCCGCTCTCAATAAAGGTAGACTGAAGATTGACACAAGCACCTGACCCTAAGGGTTTCTTGGCTTTACTTGTAGAATTGGGAGGCCTAATTTTATTTGCAACAGGCTTAATATGATTGTGCATCAAGGTATGCTGCTTTTGATGGCAATGCGAGCATCCACCTTTCGAGCTAAAGTTACATGATTTATGTGGTCCTAAGGATTCACAAAAATATGTTTAGATTTAACAAAGTCTAGTTTTTTTTTCTAATTCTTGGATTTAAATAGATCAGAAGAACTTAGATGGTGTTCTTGATTACATAACACTTAAGCATATTAGTCTACAGCAGTTTGAAGAGAAAAAAATTAGACTTGCTAGTTTTACATGAAGGATTGACACGATCAAATGCTGGCTTACTGTGAAAAGATTTCAACATAATGATTTGCGATGAGATAAAGTCCCTCAACTGTAGCTGCAAAGGAGGATTGTAACAACTTTCTAGCACCTTCCGCCAATCCTTATGTGTGTGTTGATCAAATTTGTCCACTACTAATGCCACAAATAAGTCAGCATGTCCGATACTAATTTTTCAAGTAACAGGAGAATCTAAGGGACGTATCATTTCCTTAGAAATACGTTTTATCTAAAGACAATTATTAGTCTTCATTGGAAGATAATTCAGTATAGAATTAGTATAGGAACTAAGAAGACGTATATTATTATCATAATAATTGACAATAGTATCCCAGGCTAGAATAAAATTCTCTTCTGACAGTGGGACGTTTCTTATCAGATCAGACGCCTTTCTATGAAGGCCTAAGATATTAATATTCAACGATATGGAGAATCTCATATTTTTGAGTAACGATAGCCCTGTGAATATTCCGAAGGTTCTCCCAAGTGGAAGACTCGCCTGAGAGATATGGCAATTTATTGGAAGGTAGTGATAAAAAGACTGGATTAGAACTACCACTAAAATTTAATTGAGGAAAAATATTAGTACTAGATGGATCAGTAAAGGACATCAAATAATCCTCAAAGTCACTCTGTACCGAGTAAAAAATATTCTCAGCAACTTTATGCAACATATTCTTAAAACAATTATGTCTCAAAAAGATATTCTCATAATTAAATCGTGATTTTTTCAAATAAATCAAAGGAGGAATTTCTAAAGTCTAGAAACAGCTTGACCCTTACTCATTTTAGCCCGACCATTTTTCTTGAAATTAAAAAAGGCATTTTTAATCTTAGTAAACAATCTAACCTGTTCTGCATAAAGTTTATCCATATTTTAGGATTAAAGATAATTCACTGCAACAGATCAACGGGCAGATGTAGGCTGAACCCTTCTATATCAAGATTGCATCAGGGAGCAGTAAATAAATCTACTAAATATTGCATATAATTAGAGGACTGAAAAACTAATTTAAGTAAATGCAATTCTAAACGCAATAATAAATGTAAGCTATACTACAGAGTTAAACCAAATGACGTAAGTTACTCTGTGATTGTACCACGAATGTAAATTTAATATCACGGTAAATTAAGTTTAGTTATCAGTAGTAAGGCTAGAAGTATAGTAGACACCTTCATATATATATCTCACGTGACTGGCACCGGTGGTGTGGCCTTGTGGTGGTGGCTGGAAAAGTTAGGAGCAGCGAGAAAGAGAGGTCCGAGTGACGTCACAAGCGATGGGGACTGCTCGAGTCAGAAACCTTTGAGTGACGTCGCTAGAGGCGGGGACTGTAGAGGTTTGCTTAGGGTAGGAATATAGCAGTCACCAATCATGTATATACATGTGTGTCAAACGGCTGGTGGCATGGGCATTCCGGTGCAGGGCAGGAAAATCTGCAGACGTTACGTCACACGTGACGTCGGCAGCGGCGGGCCTTTCAAATAGCCTTAGTATTGGTCAGTAAATAAATGCTCGAAGTGGAGTAGTACATTGCACCACTAGGGCAGAAAGTAAAAAATTGAGCGCCCAAAGGGCGCGCTTGATTTACTATTCTGCCCGACTCTAGTATATTATTTTTCTTGCCGAGGGCGCAAAGTGCAATTTTGCGCCCGTGGGCACACTTTGGGTCCGCGAAAATACTTTGCGCCCTAGGCCAGAAAACATTTTGGGCCCGGAGGGCCAAAAAAATTTTTCTGCCCGTGGGCGCAAAGTGGTTTTAAGGGCTCAAAGTGAGGCCTGAGGGCGAAAAGGCTCTGCAGCACTTTGGGCCCATGGTAAGAAAAATTATAAAATAGTCCAACTGCCGATAGTGGTTGGTAAATAAATGCACGGATTATTAAATAAGAATGAAAATAGACTAATTCACTGACAGCACTTAGCATATAAAAAGGTGCGCAAAAATTTGGTAAATTTAAAAATAGCTTGATATTTATAACTCGATCACCAAACCCTGAATGAGCGCGAGGTTACCGACGGCGATCCTGCAAGGGTCGTATTACCGACCGGAGTCTGGCGGGAACTTTTTACAATTGTGAAGGAGTAAGGAGTAGATTTCAGAGAGGGTAAATAGTAAGTCGGAATAGTAGATTACGTACGAGTTTGAAAAGGCTTAGATTTGCGGACCAAGTGGTTTGTGGCCCGAGCCGAGGGCGAGGGACGTAGCGAGGTCCGTAAAAAAGCCTTTACGATCAAGTTGCGGAATCTATGTTTCCACCTAAGAGCCAAAATCAAGAGGCGAAGGCGCTATTTTAAGGTTAGAAGGTGGAAAAATATATTTATTACATTTATTAAAAACTTAAGTACACTTCTACATATTATAATTTTGAATTCATTTCTTTTACAAATATGTCCGGAGAAAAACTAACTAACTCTCAGAATATGACATTAAAATGAATTTAAAAAAAATGATTATCAATTACAGATCCAAGATTTCCTTTGACGTTGTATCGCATAGATGACAAATTCTCCGCGATCAGATTTCCAAGCCCGTGCATTGACTTCATTTGCGAGACTAGCTTTTGAATCTAAAATAGTTTACTCGTCCATATTGCAATTTTTGCATTTATCAACTAATGTAACTTGGGACTTAATATGGCGCCGTCTTTCACCCACACATACAACCGCTCACTCTAGCTCCCAAAAAGTAGACTTTTGGATAACGATTGTTGAACCATGAGTTATCCTCTTGTTATCGTATTAATCTGGCGTGAAATTGGTAAAGTTTCTGACGAACATAACAGATCTCATGCCATAGGATGATTTGGATACTAGCTCAACATTTCCCGCTTGCACCAGATCGATTCCGCCGATGTCAATGTCGTTAAAATAATTATTTATAGTCGAAAATTAATTTTTTAATTCTTTCTACATATAAGCGTTTAGAAATACTCCTTCTTTGAAGTGGGATTTGGAAATTTGCACTGAAGGCTCAAATCCGTGGTAATTGACATTGTAGTAAAGCCCCATCACAATATTTTTCGTAGATGATTTGATGATCGGGTACGCATACGTTAATACACTTGTACGAGATGTTATAACACTATGACTCCCTTTTTCATCTTCTATGAAGTGTGTCAAATCTAACTTTTCTCCATCAGAATCATACGTCAAAGAACGTTTTCCCCGTCTCGAACCAAGTAGAGCCATCTCGAAGAATAGTGTAGCGCGTTAATCAAAACACTAGCAGAAAAGACTCGAAATCGCCATCAGCGTCAACAGCACAAACTCACACAATTTTAGTTTACAGTCAAAATTTTTGTTTTTAAGATGCAACCAACCATCGCTGTCTACAGAATCCAAACAACTGATTTTGTGGAGAGGGGAGATGATACTAATGATTAGGAAAAACATAGTACATACACACGTTTACCCATTATTTAAATTATTTTGCCTCCACATGATAGAAAAGGATGTCCTATTGATGATGTACGGTGGAAAATTAAGCGTGTTCAGACACGCTTGTACCCCTGTACTTTGTAGAATAAAGCAAAATATTTGACAAACAAGATCAAACGTGCGCATACCTTCTAATCGGGCACGCATGACTCATTAATTATGACAGGATGTGGAAATTTTCCATCCTTTTTCACTATCTCTGCAGTTCAGCAGGCAAATTTCTCTTAGATGTAATAAAACTGTGATGCACTGCAAACGTAGACATGCATACCTTCTAGTTAGGCTCATATGACTCAGTAACTGTGATCGGATGTGCGAATTTTCCATCCTTTTTACAAGCTGCTGTCGAAGTATGTTAATTTTCCTTGAATGCAATAAAACTATAGTACACTACGATGATAGATTTATGCAAACCTTGTCTAACTATTTGTATCGGCGAAATTTCGACCGCAAAGTGGGAGAACGAGAATAGCTGGGGAAAAAAAAGGAAACTTGGAAGAAAATCAGTACCTTCTTGCCCTTTGCTAAATCAGCTTTTTCATTCCAACTTCTTCTTCGTGCTATTTCATCGCTCTTTAAAAAGTTTTAATGGTTCGATTTCTTTGTAGCCTTTTTTTTTCAATTAAAAATGGAAGCATCGATGATCCGCGCTTTTTTTAAGGTCGTCCGGTCGTGCACGCGATTCGCTCATATTGTATCAGAGGGGGCGCGGGCGCGGCTGATTTAGACGGATAAGTAGTTTAGTGGTATGTTACCAAGTTATTCATTAAATGATATTATTAATGTATTAGAGACATTTTTCACCGTTTAGTAAGACTATTTTCTCGCAAGTGTATTGTACCCTGAACATCTCAAACGCAGCACTATCGCTCTACAGACGGTGGTACAATACCTGCCAAGTAGTGCAAGACAAGACAAAATCATAAAGGATGCATACGAGGCGTATATTAAGATAAATAAGTTATATGCATATAATTTTATACATTTTTATTGTAACTAAAGAAATATTTTGATTATGCACTGAATACTTAGCTTCTAGTTAAAAAAGATATACGTCTTGATGATTTTTACGATAATGGAGAGAATCTCGGTACTGCTGACTGTAAACGGTCAAATTACAAAAATAAAGCAATACAGGATCCTTCAGGGTCACAGAACAACGCTAAAAAAAGCAAAGCATGTACAGGTAACTAACATATTTTATGATTTTTGGGCGTGCCAAATAACTGTTTATAGAACGCATTAAATTATTCTTGAATTTTCAGAGAATATGTTTTTTGACGAGATTGAACACGATATTAAAAACTCGCCAACTGTTGACTAGTCAGCCAAAAGAAAGATGGATTGTTACTTTGACGGAGCAATACTTGGACCGTCAAACTCGCAAAGTTTTGGTAAAAAACAAAAAATTTCGAAAGGTAACTAGCAGATTTTACATCCGTACCATGCATGTATGTTTTTATTTTAATTATAAACTATAATAATGATAAATATTTCTTCATAGATTATGAAGAAAATCAAAATGAGTCTTAGTTTGGGAGACAACAGACGAAGCATCCCCAGCAACAAGAGCGGCAGCCCGACAATCTATACCAGCAGCAGCATCCGCAGCATGGCTGCAATAGTACGCCTAGTGCCGATGCGAGTATACAGACTTAGACGGAACCGTATTTGACCATACATACTAAACATATTATCTTAAAAAGCGAGCACAAAGAGTATGTAAATCTTTTAAAACGACAAGTCGGGAGATAAAATTTAAAATCGCACAACCTTCTGATCATTCGGATATCATTAAGTGGGTTAAAAGTGCGTCTTGCGAGTTAATATTAATAAATAAAAACAAATAGTCCAGTGGTAATTATTAAGTAGGTATGAACTTATTATTATAAGTTTTGACTGAAGGGTCTGCTAGTATTTAATATCAATTAATAAGTAAAATAACCTATGATGACATATTGTCATTGTGTGAAAAAATTAGCCATAGCAAATATATACTCAATAACGCTATAACTCTAACCGTTGAAGTAACTTACTTAACAGTACCCCAAGGATTGGGTGCTGTAGAAGATACATTAAATCATTCAAGTAAAAAAAGTATTTTGCTCATAAATAATAAAGACAACCAGTCTTCAGCAAGGGCTCTTGTATGTGGGAAAGTTTTGTCCGCGAAAGATAGCTCGTCCGATTTGTCCAAGCGATGGGATAAAGTAAAAAAAATTAAAATAAACTAAAAAGTAAGGCTTTTGAACTAATGCAAGCGTGTGAAAAAGATTTAGACAATGTACAGGGGTACGGTCTTAGCAAATTTTCTAAATTTTAACAGTATTTCACTGAACGAAATTTCGTATATTCGACTATGATTCATTTGGGCTCGACATACCACTAATTTATGACGGTGCACATGACGCCGCAGATTATTGCACACAGTTTATCAAAAATATGTACTACGATACCATAGGATATTCTACAATAATTTATTCAAAAATTTACTAGCAGTAAGATCAAGGGGTTCTTGTGCGCCGTGTAACAAAAGTTATAATCGTACTGGTGACCGGGAATGTATGTCTGTTTGTCCTGCATGCAACGGATCCCCAAATTGTAAAAATAGCCGTGCTATAAAAACATTGTGCAACACCTGTGGACGAAAATCTTATGGTCAACAATGTTTAAATGATTATAAAATAAAACATTCGTTCACACGAACAAATGCGCATAAACTAGTTATTAACCTTGCTTAGAGGTGACATAAGTGTAGGAAAAAATATTGCAAAGAATGTAAAAGCGTACACGAACCTAACATTCTCTGCAGCACGCAAATAATTTCGGAAAATAGGGAAATTAAAAATCTAAAAAAAAAAATTGTTTAATACTTTACCATTTCGAAACAAGACAAAACACCGCCTTAAACCATTCAAATAGCGCGTATATACACATTTTCATTCTCTGCGTAGCTTAAGTACGCTGTGATATATGAATAGATTAGATACGCGATAGAGATGAATATTTGTTTTGCCCCTTTTGTGGAGAAAGACAATTTTATTTTTGAGGGTAAAGACTGCATTAAAAAATTTGATGATTTTGTTTTACGAACAGAAAGTAAGACTTTTCCATCGTTTATTTGCATTGCGCATAACGCAAAAGTATTTGACACACAATTTATATTAAAATATATAGTAGATCATAATCAAACATCACCCAAAGTCTTTTTTAACGGTCGAAATATCATTTGCATGTCGATAAGCAAAGCCAAGTTTATAGATACTTTCAATTATTTACCCATGAAACTTGCAGATTTGCCAAAAACGTTTAATCCTGCGGGATGTATAAAAAAAGGATATTTCCCGCATTTATTTGTAACGAAAGAAAATTTGAACTATAAAGGAGCCTATCCTTTGTTAGAATTTTACCCACCTGAATAGACGAGTGGCCAGATCTTGAGACATTTTTAGAATGGTACACTAAAGTAACCGGTAAAGAAAACGCACACTTTGACTTGAATAAGAAGTTTAATAAGTATTGTGTACAGGACGTAAAATCTTACGTGAAGCCTGCACAGCTTTTCGAAAAATCTTTATTCAAGTTGGACAAGTAGATCCATTTGTTGAGAGTGTTACGATAGCAAGTGCATGTTCCATACTATACAGAAGAAACTTTATTTTAAAAAGATACAATGGGAATTATTCTTGCTACAGGGTATACGCGGTCCGGTTAATTTTCTAAAAAAGGTTTTGGTTGGCTTTTGTGGGAAGAAAATCTGAGGAATGTGGAAATTATCCATAAAGGTATATCGCGAGACTATTGCTTATTAGAAGGGCCTTTCGTTGATGGCTATTTAAAATCTGAGACATCGTAACGCGATATGACATTACAAAAAACAAAAAAAATCAATTGCTCGGATGAGTGCTTGCTGTATCCTTATATATCTAAGACAAGAAAATTTCCTATCAGACACCTAAAAATTTATACTAAGGATGCATATTTTGAGTTGACGGGGAAAAATCATGAAAATTTTATCTCTCAAGTGGATAATATAGTAAAGTGTTTGATTTTATCACCTACGTCTTTGTTTCAACCGATACTTTCCCCAAAAATGCATGGAGGATTGCTTTTTAGATTATGTATAACCTGCATGGAAGAAGTTTATGAGAATAAGTGTCCTTATAAAGACAAAATTCGGTTTCGGATGTAAAATTCGAGTATTAGATCTCTTTTCAAAGGAAAAATTCGTTGCATTTTTGCAATTTTGCAAATCGACTATACCAGCAGATAAACTTATTCTTGTTTCTCGTAATAAGAATTTACTTAAAATCTCTAGACTAGCTTTAGCGTCTTCCTGCGAATTTTCAAAGCTAGCATAGTCATGGAGCATGGATCTAGGAATTTTTTTTAAAGTTTCTTTCAATAATTCTGGGCTGTGAAGACACCCTAAATGGTTCAGAGTTTTCATCGCTACGACGGCATTATTTAACTCAGACGAAAATTCCACAAGATCAATACTGCATGACTCTAAGCGTGGCAAAGTTTTATCTCGTTCACAATTTTTTTGCAAATTACATTCATATTGCCAAAGCGAAGCTCTAAACATTTAAAAATTTCCCTTGCAGTTCTGCCCGAAACGAACAAAGTCCTTACAGCATCTCTAGCTTCTTCCATTAAAGATTCATCAGGTCTCAGAACATTCTCCTTGTCAGAAAATAAACATAAATTCGTAGATAGTTCAAAGGCGTCTTTAAATTGAGGCCATTCAAAGAAATCCCCTAAAAAAGATGGTAATTTCCTTACTGACATTCGATTACATAGTCGCGAGTTCTGAGAGGCACAAGACAAATCTTTGATAGAAGAAATTAATAGCTCAAAAGCTTGGGCTAATCTAGTGAGAGGATTGAGAGAACTAGAAAAATTTCCAAGATTATTCGTGCGGTGCATCCAGCTATTATTATTGTGCATATCTGGTAGGTTCTGGTGAGCAAAAGGAAATCTATTCTTTCCAGTATATTGATCATGGCTTTCAAAATTCTAATGATTGCACGAATTATAAGGCGATTTGCTATTCACGTGATTCATACGCAAATTAAAATCATTAGATAATGGATTTAACGAAGACTGATCGACTAACAAATCGTAATTGTTTCGAGGTTGTTCCAAGTTCACTCGATGCGATCGCAATGGTGAAGATAGCAAATACAATAAATTGTTCTGATCGTTCCGAGCGCGAAAACGTTAAGGAGAAGGCTCCGAATCACCATTCGTAATTACAATTCTAAATTCTCTTAAACTATTTGCAGAATGCTTGGAAGTATGCCGATGTCGTATTTCATTAACTTCCCTGTCTATATTAGTATTCGTCGAATTTTGCTGGTGGTGCTGGACAGCGCGGAGAGGGGCTCTGGAACTTGATGTTGTCGGGCGAGGCGCACGGGAGCGCGGGGCAGCGGCTCGACGACCAGGTGGAGGGGCAACGGCCTCAAGCTCGTCATCGGGGGCTTGGAGGGGCGAGCCGACAGCGATGCGTCTGGGCGGCGAGACATCGTCCGCAAGCTCGTCTTCAGGATCCACGCGCTGATTCGCTCGGGACCGCGGGGCGGCCGGGCGAGAGCTTCCGGGATGTGATGTTGTCGGGCGAGGCGCACGAAAGCGGAGGGTAGCGGCTCGGCGACCAGGTAGAGGGGCAACGGTCTCAAGCTCGTCATCGGGGGCTCGGAGGGGCGAGCCGACAGCGATGCGTCTGGGTGGCGAGACATTGACCGCAAGCTTGTCTTCAGGATCCACGCGCTGATTCGCGCGGGACCTCGAGGCGGCCGGGCAAGAGCCTTCGGGACGTGATGTTGTCGGGCGAGGCACACGGGAGCGTGGGGCAGCGGCTCGACGACCAGGTGGAGGGGCGACGGCCTCACGAGCCATTTTCCTTTTTTTTCTTTTAAATTATTCGATGGGTCCTGTCACGGTCGCCAAAAAATGTACTCAACTAATAAAGGACAACGTTACACTTGATTAGGTTTATTGAAGAAAGAAATGTAAGGTTACAACATGACCAGCTCTCTTAGTTGCTGAAAAAGTTCTGACAAACTCTTGATAACACGCGTTGCTGGGCTGTTCAAATGCCTAGCAATAAACATCAACGCAACGAGAAAGTATGGTACACACACTCCAACAGCCAACACCCGTGTTCGACTTCGTCGATCGAACACTGCGTGGCTCCCTTTATCTTTCGGAAGAATGGGAAAAGCAAAGAAAAGACCACTTTAGAGATAGCAACCATCGACTATCTCTGTGCTCTCGTGAAACCATTTGACGACTAAACACCCGTTCCGACACTATCGATCGAACACTGTGTAGCCCCCTTTTTCAACTTCTAGAAGTATCAGGGGAGAAAACAGCCTCAGAGATAGCAACTAATGACTATCTCTGGACTTAGATGATAATTCTTATAAATAAACACCCGTGTTCGACATCATAAATCGAACGCTGTGTAGCCCTCTTAACTTCTGAAAGACAGAGAGAAAAAAATTAATGGCCTCAGAGGCAGCAACTATCGACTGCCTCTGCGCTTGGTACTGTGACTGAGAAATCTTTGCGCCTCTTAGCCACTTAGAGCATATATACATAATAGAACGTAATTATAAAATGAAGCTAAGATGAAAAGGATCAAAATCAGCAACCAAGTTACAAGAAAGCAATTTTGATGGTAACATTTTTTTCCCATCTTTTTAATAACATGTCTTTACGCACGTTTAAACATTTTCAAATTTTATTTATTTTCGAGTGGGTCGCAAAAATTTCCCATAGGCTGTTTTCACCTCTGCTACGCAGATTTCGCATAAAAGAGAGCGTCATGACGTGTATCTGTTAGTTGGCTTTAAACTATGACATCATCTGCATTGAGAAGCTAGCAGGCTAATCAAAACCGTCTGCAGGTCATCAAAGCTTCTTTCAAAAAAAAGTATATTGCGATTTTAGAAGCCCTAGCTAATCTCAATAAAGAACAGAGAGCTGCATTGCTGAAAAAAGCGGACAAGAAGTGGATCGACTGCTTCTGCGAGTGTATTTCAAAAGTTGTCAAAGGCGTTGTTTCTCTGGAAAATAGTCAGAAGAAAAATTTTAATAAATTTAAAAGTGTTTTGAGATAATTAATTGTTAAAAATAAAAATGAAAATTCGTGGAAAAAGAAGAAAAAATTATCGTTAAAAAGGGCAACGGCTTCCTACCATTCATATTACAGCCAATTCTAAGTCACATTATATCAAGAATATTGTAATACAAACAAAAATGGGCACAGCGAAAAAAATTATTCTACTCTCTAAATATCAGCTCGAAAGAATCAATAGAGGAAATACTTGCGGTGGATCAAACGAGAGCGTTACTGCTGAAAATAATTTTTTCACACAACCAGTTTTGCAAACTACACAGACTGTCGGAGATAATTTAAGTCGACTGCATGACGCAATGAAAAAATCTCTTGGTGAAAATTCTCACGAAAACGAATACGATAAATCAAAAGAATATTTAAGAGTTTTACACAGATATTTATAATTTATTGATTAAAAGCTTAAAGATAAAACGCTTACAGAGGACTATGGCATGGGTGATGAAGCGATCGTCAGCACTGTACCTAGAGTGTATCAAGAAAAATCTGTGTTGCTTGTACGACAATTGAAAAGAAGCAAACATAATTTAAATTAGGTTACTACGGATACTGTGGCTTATAAAGGTCAAAAAATAGTTGAATTAAATATTATTGATTTGATTAATAATGCAGCAAGACAAAGGAAGAATGTTCAGTCTGTATGGAGAAAAAAATTTACTAGAGTACTTCGAAAGCTTAACACTCCTGGTGACCGCGTGGAAAACAGCGATCTGTTGAAAATCGCAGACAGTTCAAACTTACTAGATGAACCTGCCAGTTCAAAATCGATAGATGACGATGACACTATTGAAAACAAAAACTTTTTATCACCCATGGAAAAAACTGATTAACGTTATGAATTTAATGACAAGGATAATATAATACAGTCCCTTGTACCAACTTCGAATAGCGGCAGAAATCTAATACGTTCTACGAAATAACCAATGTGTTGTAAAAACAATATCTCGATCCACGCAGCGAAGCAGCATTTTATGGTGGACGTAATTTAATTAGAGGGAATAAAAATAAAACATTATCAGATAAAATTCGCGAGTATTGCAAAAAATACGACGGTAACACTTTACAGAAAACCATCCGCCGAAAGTTCCCACGGTTATTTTACGACGTTAACGCAACAAATAAGTTGTAGGAGGGTGACCTTATTCGATTGACATCATTAAAAAACTACAACGTTGGAGCGACATTTATTTCAATCGTAATAGATGTACTGAGTAAATATGTATAAGTACAACCATTAAAAGATAAAACTTGCCACAGTATAACTGATGCTTTGAGCAAAATTCTTGAAAATCATCAGTCTTGCATTCCCTCTATGTTACAAACGGACCGTGGGACTGAGTTTTTGAGGAGCAAATTTTAAGATTTCTAAAAGATAATGATATTAAATTTCAAGTTGCCCAAAATCCTGATATTAAAGCAGCCGTGGTAGAGCGTGCCATTCGAACTTTTAAAGAACGCATGTAAATATATTTTACTTTTAAAAATACGCACCGCTACATTAATGTATCGCAAGATTATGTAAATGATTACAACAATACTTCCCACTCTACAACTATACTACCACCTAACAGTATAAACGTATACAACGCACACGTTGCGAGAAAAAATTAAGTTGAATCGAGACAGTCTCGTTAAATACATCGTAGGAGTAACAATGAATACAAAGAGGGAGATTACATACGTATATATCGTGAAAAAAACGTGTTTTAGAAAGGCGGGGTAAAAACTTGGGGAGAGGAAATATTCAAAATTATTCGTATATCTATAAGACAAAATTTATTTATGTACAAGTTGAGTGGTTTGGATGATGAAAAAATAGAAGGATTTCTTTACACTCAAGAAATTCTACCTCCTTATAAAGAACGATTAAGTGAGCAGGCGCACAAAATTAAAAAGATAATAAGATAAAGGAAAAGGGAAAAACAAATAATATATTAAAATAATAATACACTTGAGGGCTAGCTGTTCATATTCTTTATTTGTTATATCAACAGACAACGGTTCGATTACACATTAGCTAGTCCTTATCAAGTCACTACAATTAAATTGTAATAAATTAAAATAAGACAAGGGAAAGAACAATACAACGGACATAATGTACCGTTGTCTGTTAAAATAACGTAAAAAGAATAAGAACAGCTTGCCCTAAAGTGTATTATTATTTTATTTTCATCGCTGTTCTTGGAGTCACATATAATAATGGACAATATTTTTTTAGCTGGGTCAGATATCCCGAAAAATTCAACTCTTGGATAGCTGCAAAGGATATAAGCAAAAATGTTTTATTACGAGTTTACGATAACTCTACCTAGCAATATCAGTATGATATTTTTGATAAGTAACATAACGACAAATTTTTCTACGCAGTTGCCTAGAAAAATCAGACTCAATAAAAATTGGGTAGTTGGAATTTCGGAGATTCACGTACCATGCACTTTTTTACGTAGAGGTCAAAAAAATGCAGTGATATGCGAGCCTGGTGCGGAAAAAGAGTGTTGTATTTAACATGGTACCTACAGGACTGTTAATAGTTTATGGGATATTATTAAGAAACAATGAAAAGAATATTATTATAAAGCTGGGGCCTGTTAGCAGTTAATTTATGATCTGCAAGGTGGATTCGTATACATAGGCTTTCCATTAACGGGACCTGTAAGTACAAGAATACGCGGAAAATCTCCAGTCATATCTGATAAAATAAAACGTATTTTAGGATTTGGCATTAAAATTGTGGAAAATCCGCGTGAACGTACCGAAAAAAAACGATTACTTGTTATGGTTTCACGGTAAACAACCAGCGAGTTTGTCAAGAGCGATTCCTGATCAACTGTGCATTTATTCTAATATGGGTGAGTCTAGTATTGTTGGTGACACGTTTGGTTTTCTATTAAAAATTGTAAATTCAAACACTAAAAAAGTTTATTTCGGCAGCAATATTGTCAAGAGGTATACTGCAGTATCTTACGTACCCCTGATTAATAACAGATTTCATATAATCGACATAGATATAAGAGATAAGTTTGGCGTACCAATAACATTCGAGTTTGGGACTCTGACAGGGGTGTTAAATTTAGAAAATAATTTTTTTAACCATGACTTAACCTGCTTTATCTCGACCTTCTTTAGTACAGTGGCGAAAGAGGCGTTAAACATGTGCTTACAGGGGTGTATAGGTAGGGGGGACACGGGTTAGAGTACTTTTTTACTGGATTATTTCGAAGTGCTATACCGTGTTTAATGAACGCAGCCCGCGTTATTAGGAAAAAGCTATACGTGCTGGAGTAAGTATAATCGATGATGTGGGTGAAAGTAATATGCCGTTCAGGAAGGTGTTCAAAAATCGTGTGAGCGAGTCTGGAAAAAATTTGAAACGCAAAGCAGCAGAAAAAGTCGTTTATATGTTGGAGGGTTCGGGATATAATGCTTCACCATGCAAGAGAAGAGCACAGTCTCGTCGCAGAAGTGTTAGAGGAAACAACTCTTTTAACAGTGTTAAAAAAAAAAAAAATCGTTCAGGAGGAGTTGAACGCCGCGTAGGCAGTCGAAATAAAAATAAAAAAAAGTGTAAAAAGAGAAAATAAAGAAACAAAGTTTGAACTACTGGCCGTAAAAAAAAAAACATAAAAAAGAAGGAAAAATTAAAAGAAATAGACATTTTTGGCTAACAATGTCTTTTTTACACAGCCATACCGATCCTTGTCTAAATAGAAAATTGGATTTATTTTCTGTTCCTCTGACGCAGACAGTATTAGAAGCTACTCAAAGGGTGCATTAAAAACCTGTTTTGTCGTTAAGCAACGAGAGTTCTATAGAGTTCGTTATAAGTTCTTGAAACGAAGACTACATAGATCTTGCTCATACACTGCTCAGAGTTAATGTAAGATTGACAACTTACGACGATGCTGGGGATGCGCTTGTAGCACGAGTTAACAACTTTTTGCACTTGATATTCAACTTATTCGACGTATGATTTAATTCAAAACTTGTTACACCTCCGAATAATGCACACCCTTACAAAGCGTATATTAAAACGCCTTTTAACTACGGACCAACGGCAAAAGTATCGCATTTATCGATGGTTCTGTGGGACACCGATGTTGCTGGAAAGGTGGATGAATTACCTGGATTGGTCAAAAATTCAGCACTCACTAAACGGCAAAAATATTAAAAAGATAAAAACACCACATATTATGGGTCATTTACACTGCGATGTATTTTATCAGGACAAGTTATAACTAAACGGTGCCGATGTTCGTTTGCGGTTAGTGCGCGCAAAAGATACGTTCTGCCTTATGGACGCATCAACAAAAAATTATTCCGTCAGTATCACCGAGGCAACACTTCTTGTTTGTCGACTAAAAGTTAGCCCTACTGTATTAATAGCATACGCAAATATTCTGGCTAGCACTACAGCAAAATATCCCATTACACGTGTCGAAGGTAAATCTTTCACGCTACATAGCGGTATCAGCAGTAATTGTTTGGATAATGTTATTCTTGGCCAACTTCCGAAAATAATTATTTTCGATTTTGTGGACAACAAAACATTTAGCGGGGATGAAAAATTAAGTCCTTATAACTTTAACAATTATTCTATAAATTTTTTGTCGTTATCCGTTGCCGGTGTACAAGTACCGTGTAAGCAGCTACAACCGACTTTCACAGAAGCATCACAAATGTTTGTAAAAGTATATCATACTCTATTATCAGGGACTGGCATATATTACATGAACAAAGAAAATAGCATTCATAGAAGATACTATCCCAAGGGCTATTGGCTGTTTGTATTCGATCTAACGCCTGATCTCTCGTCATATTTTTCAGGCCTTCGAAATTTAGTAAGGAACAGAACAGTGCGCGTCAAAGTGCGCCTCGAGACACCGCTTACGACGACTGTAAATTGTGTTTTGTACGTGGAATACGACAATATTTTGGAAATAGATTAACATCGTCAGGTAGTAGTAGATTTAAACTCCTTAATATATTCGCTATAGTTACGCAGAGCTCTGCGTTGTGTCCCTGCTTCAACACTGGGTGTACTCCCTGCGGATCAACTGCACTTCACTGCGACTAGACCGTGCACTTTTGTAGTCAATAAAAACGAAAAATCTAACCCAGGTGCGCAGTGCATAGCTATATATGTTGATGCTAAAGGTGATGGAGTGTTTTTTAATAACTATGAACTACCAACCTTAATCTCACATCATATAGATCGACTTAGAAGAAGCTGTAATACTTATCTATGGAATGTGCAGCAAGTACAAGACATTTATTCAAGAGTGTGCGGCAATTATTGTATTGACTTTTCATTTTTATGTATACAATTATTCCTTGGATATTTTTTGTTCTTTTTTTTCATCGGATACTATCAATAATGATAGAATAGCTGTAACATTTTCGAACTGAATTAATAGAAGTAAGAAATTTAAAAATAAGTTCATTATGAATATTTCTTTTAATAAAACTAGTAAATCCAAGCGTAAAATTTCATATCTCTTGCATTTGTATAATTTTGTTATTATAAAAACTATCGCAGTATTAATACGATTCAGTTTAAATTTATAATAAAATTCATGAAATCTAGTATTAAGTTATGATGATTCGTTCTTGCAACAAATTTTTCAGGCAGTATTACTTGTATTGTAACATGTGTGTTGTTCAATAATTGTAATAAACAATTTAGTATTTTTATAATTTTAAAGTCTTTTCAAAACTCTGCTTCTTTTCCTATAAAAATTTGAAAAATCTCTGCATTTTCTGGGTAACTGCTGTCAGTTATGGGTTGTTTTAAGACTTAAAATCCGCTCCCTTCCTGTTAATTCCAATTAAATTTCTTAAATAAGAAATTTCCCGCACTTATCTGCTGTGTGCGCTCGGTAATCGAGTTACCTGAATCGGGCTATTTTTAAATTTACCAAAGTGTTGCGCACTTATTTACCTGCTAAGCGCTATCAGAAAAATGAGTTAATTTTTATATCAAACTAAAAAATCCAGGCATTTATTTACCAACCACTATCGGCAGTTGGACTATTTTATGATTTTCCAGTCTAAGCAATTATTTACCGACCAATTCTCAGGCTATTCAAAGGGCCTTCCGCCACCACCGACGTCACGCGTAACGTGGCGTATGCAGATCTCACTGCCCTGCACGGGACTGCCCACGCCACGCCGCCAGCCATATGACATAGATATACGATTGGTGACTGCTATATTCCTACCCTAAGCAAGCCTCTACGGTCCCCGCCACTCGCGAGGTCACTCCAAGTTTTCCGAACCGAGTAGTCCCCGCCGCTCAAGACGTTACTCGGACCTCTCTCTCTTTCGCCACTCCCAACTTTTCCGGCTGCCGCCACTAGGCCAGCCCAAATTTTTTTGGGCCACATTGGGATCAGAGAGGGAGCTTGTAGTGGCTTTTAATGCTTACAAATATATATATTATCGGAATATAGATTTATGTGTGTATGCATCGATGCCTCGGACAAGGATAGCAACAGTAGAAAATTCATAAATAAAATGACTAATACTATTTCTAAGAGACTATAATAGATTTTCAAATTACTTCATCCTAAACAAGCTTATTCTATAATAATAACAACAATAAGACCAAATGAATAATAAAAATGTGTAAGCTTAAAACGTTTTACTTTGACTTTCTTTAATACAAATAAGAAATTTTCCTATAGAGTAAGTGACAATATAACGTAATTACGGAAATCATGATAAAATTTCTACTAAAATTTTATTGGATTCCTCTATTTTAGTGAAATCTACAATGTTTTAGGCCTTCTTTTAGGGGCTCCAGCAAGCAGCGATACAAACTTAAACATACCAAAAAAGTCGGGCTCGTTCGCATTACTGCTGAAAATTACGTCACCAGATTGGATTATTATTTATTTGTAGAGCTGTGTGGTAAATAATGATTAGCTGCTATTTGCGTATATTACGTATACTTTCAAATTTAGTTGTTCATTCGAATAAATGATATAAAATAGTTGTAAAGTAAAGGTGTACAGGTACTTTTATACTAAATAGAATGCTGATCGTTATGAGCGATTTTACGACGTAAATATACGTCAACTTTAGTCCACACTCTCTATCACAATAGCAAAAAAACAACAAAATTATTACAATGATGATACTCTCCCTGTCATATTACTGCTTATTGCTATTTTCGATGCAAATTTATTAGAAAATATCAGTGCACTATGAAAAAATGATGGAGATGAGGCTTTTTTGTTTTTTAAAAAGAATCATAAATTTGTCGATATACTTTTTATGAAATGCACATGATTAAAATAAGCTTAATAACGTGTAAGTCCTTGGTAAATAGTGAACAGTAGTACTGAAATTTTACAATATGTAATAGCATGCACCTCACGTCTTAACCAGCCACGAAGTCGCATATTGTCGTACTATTTTGAAGCTTAAATTTTTCAACAAAACAGTAAGTGTCTCAATGGGCAACTCTATGATGACGGTCAGAAAATTACGATGTTTTTACGTTGCTCCATAAGAGATTGTGTATAATGTGCAATTTTCAAGAGAAAATAGCTCTGATTTTTCTACGGCTTAGGGGGTGAATAGGGATTCCGTTGAATTCAGTGAGTTCTAATTTTTCCAAAAAATTGCATCTGACTTCTTATTTTCTCCTGCTGCAGCCTTTATACATTATTAGGATGTGTACAGTATTTGAAATGTGGCTATCGGAGTCCTGCAGGTATCCACTGCCATCTGTACCACAATCAAGAACCAATTAGGATATCTAAACAAAGTCAATACTTATTTGTTTTCAGTCAATATAATTCTATCTAATTATAAGCGATTTTTAACTGTAAATTATACATAAATGGAATCATAATAATCTAATGATCTATGTTGATTCTTTTTTTTTGGCCTCTCATTTCCAAATGCCCGCCGTTTTAGCAATAAACATCGATCAATAACTCACAGAACCAAAAAAAAAAAATACACAAAGTCGTGTCTGCGTGTACACTATGTTTTTCGGGTCGCTGATCACGAATCCGAGCTCAGAGTTACTAGATCAGGTCGTATTTTTTTTCTAACATCAAAAATAAGTCTAAATTTGAGTATTAAAAAAATAAAGTTCAGTAAAAGTAAATACTATTTTTTCTGAAAATATATCTAGTCATACTTCAATATTGAATGATTACCGAATCATAGTTACAGAACAGATTGGTATCGATAGGTTAAAAATCGCCTCTTACTTTCAAGTATTAAGATAAATCCCTTATTTATGCTGACCAAAGATCTATTTAATGCAAAACAAGCATATAATATTTTATTTTGGATGTATGTTGAGAGTTTTAGTAATATCTGTTCCATACCACTATTTTATATTTTTACTAAAAATAAAAACAGATATCCAAGACAGAATATATTATGAAGATTTGCATTGAATAGATCATGGTCAGCCAAAATAAGGGATTCATCGTACTTTTCTGCATTAAGAGGCGAATTTAAACCTATAAATGCCAATCTGTTCTATAACCTTGATTCAGCGATTATTAAATATTAAAGCATGACTAGATATATCTTCAGAAAAAGAAATTTTGTATTACCTAACTAATTTTTTTTTAATGCTCAAATTTAGACTCATTTTTAAGGTTAGAAAAAAATTATGTCTTGATCAAGTAATTCTATGCTTCGATTTGTGATTAGCGACACGAAAAATATAGTGTACACGCAGATACGTGTATTCGTCTTTTTTCTTCTTTTTTCTTGTGGTCCTGTGTAATTGTAACAGTATTTGAAATTTATGATTTTTCTGATGAAGTCGAGACTATTATGCAAGGATAGCAAAACATTCATACCGAGCGTGGCTCGAAAAAACAGTCTACGGCTGACTGGACAGACAATTTTACCAATTGAGCTACCAAGAACAGCTAATGCCACACACTGTAAGTTTACACCTATTCCACTTTCAAGCTTAGAGCACTTTCTACCCAAACCTTAATATAATCTTTATAAGGTATGACTACAGTGGTCCATACTTTTAAAAATATTTGTATAATCATTTTTACTTACTTCTTTTAATTAGACAAAATGAATAGGACTTAGTGGAGTAAGTAAAAAATTGGTTTTTTTTCATCGTCCAAAAATTATTCATAATTTCTGAAATTAAACGTGATACCCGATAAATAAAGAAATCATGTGATAGAATAGTGTTTAAATTTTTTTTTAACGATCTATTCAAGTACAATACACTAATAATTGGCATTAAAACACTTAAGATTTTTTTAAAATCAGGTACTAATTTAATGGAACTGAGTGCTTATTTTAGTATTAGGCTAAGATAGTCATCTATTTGAAAAAAAAAACAAATTCTTTGAGTAAAGTTAATTTTTAAATTGCAGCTTTAAACGATCGCAACAAAATCATTTTTAACGTTGATTTGTTTTGTTCCGTCGATAATATCTTATTTTATCCCAATATTTGCTGTGTTTAGTATTACCCAGACTTCACGATAAGACGAATTTGTATGTCCAAGAGTAGTAAGCTGTGCATGTCGTTCTCAAAGCTGGGAGCGGACTGTACGGAACTTTGTCCAAGATTATCAAACTGTATGGGAGTGATAGATACATAGGCATCACCAAGATGTGAGTATAGCAGTAGAATAGCAGTTTTGTTATTAATTAAAATCAAACATCGTTTTAGCAAGTTGGTGATAAGATTGTAACCATTCAAATTGAATCACAGTTCATTGTAAGTAATTAGTTACCAGCTTCTCTGTCGTCGTCAACAAAGTGGGTAGAAGATATATAGTCGTTCAGTTCTTACTTGCTCCTAAAGCAGAGATGCCCTCCTAGAACTTCTGCAATGCATCGAGATCTTCTACAATTGTCTTATCTCGTGTGGTTTTCCCACTCGCGGAACTTATACTAGAAAGTGTAAAGCATCCCCTTACTCCTCTAAATTTTCCTGTTTCTCCCCAGTCTTAGGGTGTTTGTATCCTAAAATTTAATGGCTATCATGAAATGTATATTTTTTATTTTAATAACATATAATTTTTGCCATTTAAATGTATGATACTGTCATATCCATCAGATAAATTATGTATTTATTTTAGATTGTTCCTTAAACAACTTAACGATACATTGTTACATAGATTACTACTATTTGACATAAAAAAAGGTTGATGATCATCGAAATTTATTAAACCACAGCTAGTTTTTTTAAGCTATTCTACTTGTGGTACACCTTGGCATTAGCGCTGGAAGTTAACGAAGAAAAACCGCAACGCTGGTCAGAATTTATAACTGGACCCCTGACATGAAAAATTCCATGTTAGAGGGATTGGGTATCAATTTCTGGCCATTGTTATTCAGGCAGAAACTTAATACCGGACCCCCTGACATGAAAAAGCCCATGTTGGAGGGGTCGGGTATTCAATTACCGCCAGTGTAATACTGACAGGAATTAGACACCAAAGCCCCTTAAATAAGAAAACCCATGTTGGAGGGGTCAGGTATTAAATTCTATCCAGCATGACGCAGTGCTATATTTCTATATTATACGGTAGAAGTTTTTAGTACGATTGCGGAAAAGCTTCTGGCCTTCTAGCGAGTGAAACGGAAAGCTTTGTTCGTATGGGCTGTTTGACTTGCCACTATACTTGGTCAATGTTGCTGGCTGTGGATTCATAGAATACATATGTTTCTATGCCCGTACGAAGACTAGCACAACATAGATTTTACAAAGTAAGATAGACCGAAAATAACGATTTTACGGGTTTTCTAAAGAGATAATAGATATTGAGGCGCACTAATAGAGAGATTATGATCCACTTTAAAACCTAGTATTAGTTTTCCACAATTTCCATATATTATGATAGAATAAGGGTGTAATATTTCAAAAAAATTACGGCACGTCAGAAATATTTTTTTATGAATGTTCACAGAATATTTTAACATGATTTTACGACACAAACTTTTAATAAAAAACAAAAAAAACAACGTAATCTAGAACATAAAACTCATTTAAAAAAAAACAATATACTTTAAAAAATGCCACTACTTCTAAACTTAAATTTATTTGTGTCATCATAAGAGATATCTTTTCAATGATATAGTTGTACAGATAAGTTTGGCATAGATAGGTTTTATTTGAGGCAAACCAATTTATCTTATCTAGAAATAAAAGCATGAAGTCAACAATTCTAATCAATTGTACATTTTCTTAGATTGAAACACTCCAAGGAAAATTCATCTGTATAACACAATTTACATAGCACAGCACGCTTCTAAAATGTTTTTAAAATGTTCAATTTTTTTGAAATTTACAAAAATTTCTGACAACAGCTTAGAGTTATTTCAAAAACGTATTTACAAATGTAAAATGTACGTTGCTAAGCACAGCATAAGTTATATGATACGTTTCAGAAACGTTTCCAGAATGTTTCTGAAACGTAATTGAATTTAGTGCAAATTAAGGAAAAAGCACATTATTTTTTTTTTCAGGAATACTTAAATTTATAAATAATTACAATAATAGTAGAATTTGAGGACAAAAACGCCTGACCCAGGAATACTAACTGGGTCCACTAGGATGAGAGGCGAGTATTGTTTCTACTTGACCAGAGTGGACGAAATAACTTGTTCATAAATTACGTCACTATAAGATGGAAAAAACAGTATTTTTCTTTTCCATATTTATAACTGTGTTATAGATATACAAATGTTTTTGCAGACAATTTACTTACTGAATATTATTTGGATACATGTTTATCTTTCACTAATAATATTTTTCGTCCAGCGTTTACTCTTGGAACTCAATGCGATGTTTTACTTTTGAATTGAGTTTGCATTAAGTAGAGATTGTATATGTCATGATTAGTTAGTACATCGTCGAATTGAAAAAATATTTTAATGATTTTTATTTGTAGAAATGCTGTTGTAAGTACGAAAAACTTAAATAGATATACTTGTACCTTATAAAACCCTTATTTAGTATATAAATCATATTAATAGCTAATTTTTCTTCCGAATTCGTACTAACTACAGGAATTTTTGAAAAAAATTCTAAAAACGTTTCTAAAATGTTTCATACAAACTTATGCTGAGCTCAGCTACGGACATTTTACGGTTTTGAAGACATTTTAGAAACGTCCTGTGCTATGTTCCAATCAATACTACGAATTCTAGTAGTTCTGTTTTAATTAGAGATAAAAAACAAACTGGTTGGATTCTCGACTTAATTAGAATTCTTATATTTGTAGTATATAAAGTCTTTAGTCCAGCAATGGCACTTATTTATTTATTATGTTATCATCCTTTGTGCGACAGTATTTTTTAAAAGTTAGCTCTAAAAATGTCAATATTGAGTTGCTCAATTCTTGGACTACTTGGAAAATAATTTTTTAATAATCTTATAGCCCTGCTCTTTGACCAAATTTCTTAATAAATTATGAATTCTCATGGACATTTAATTTGTAAACTTAGAATTTGCGAGATATGCGTCAACTGAGATGATGTAAAGTTGCTATGTTTTTAATAGTCGATAGTTTCTTTTTTCTCTTCATAATCATAGCTTCTCCCGGCAGTCGCATGACTACTTGGCTTTATTTTGTCTAATTTTTGAAAAACGAATTCTCCTAATGTAGAGTTAAATAAGAATTTGTTTTCACAAGTTTAGCATCGTTTAATTTACATTTTATTTAGAAAATATTTTATACAAAGCACAGTCTCAGTATAGAAAATATTACTTTTTTTTGTATGCGCATAAATATTAATAATATCTACTTATATAAACAATTATGATCATATTCTATAGCGAAAGAATCCTTCTTTAAGCTTTATGCTCACTTTTGAGTATAATAAGTAATGATAAAATGGCAAATTAAGGAGTGTTCATTATTTTATAAAAGTCATTTTAATAAATATTTAACCGTTCAAAACGGCCTCTTCAAGCCAGGAATAGGCCGTGTTAAACGGCGAGAGTCGACCAAAATTACTTTAGTAAAAGAATTCACACTTCTTATTTGTCTTTCTTTAATTATTTATTACAATAACAATTGATTTCAGTTCGATAATCATCATGCACAAATAGAAATCTTGTGCAGCTTCATATAATGGTTGATGTTGTTGATTTTACAGGCTACCAATTCCAAGAATAGTACACGTAATTGATATATAATATATATATTATAGAAATTTATTGCACATTATCTCTAATTTTTTTCAACTTATATTAGATTAGTTTTTGGTTATAACTTATAGTATAACTTCTATTTTAAATTATAAAATAAACAATTGCTTAACTATGTTTTTCCGAGGAGCCAGGTCGACGATGGTACATTAACGTTTAAGGAAATAAACTATCAAGATTATGTGTCATCAATAAATATTTGTCAAGTTGTCTTATATAGAGATGAAGATTATCAACAACAACGTTTCGATTTCCCAAGATTATAACATTAATAGCCAGTATGAAAACAGAAAAAAAGTGCGAACAATTACTTACTATTGTTTAATGTCCTTGTGTTCAATGTAATATTAATGATGATTAACAAGGAAAAAAATTACTTGATGTACGATCTTTGCTAGGCATGCCTAGGTTGGGTACCAAAAAGGCAAAAACGTACGATCGTACGTACATACCTATATACACTGCAACTTTGGAGTCAAGCAGTATTTGGCGCAAGACAATAAGTGGATCTGTTCTAGATAAACAAAAATATATAATTTGTATGCGTTTTCTGATAAGAAATTAAATAGTACTGCGCACATTGAAAAGGTGTCGTATACATAGAAACATTATCTTAAGTTTATGTATTTTGGATGTCTCTTTATAAAATAAAGAAGAATTATTTAAGGAAAAAACATATTATAAATGTAAATGCTTACAAAAATGCAAAAATGATATCTTTTTTCATACGCACGCATAACTTTTAAACATCAAAATACGTCTTATTAAAAAAAAAAGCATGATGCACAACAAATCATAATTTTAATAGATAGTTTGCAGGGATAAAAAACAGCATTGCAAGCAACTATAGATTTTTTAGTTAATATAAGACATAACCCAAGTTCTTAGGGTTTTTGATGTCTCTCAATGGAATTGAGGTGGACAAGTCTACAAAAAATTAGAGCATGTTACTAGGAGCAGAAAGTATTGTTTCTTTTTTGCTCCAACATGACTTTTTTAATTTAATTTAATTTTTTTTTTAAGCGGAAGGAAGGATATCTTCTAAAGACGCCTCTACGTGCACACATGGCTACCGTATGCATGGTGTTAGATTCACCCTGGCTTATAGTGTAATAACACTACGTGATGCACATTATCACGGGCGCCTACCGACTTAAACCATCCTCCCCATGAGAGAGCCAGTCCGATGGACTATTACTCTGATATAGGTGTAGAAACAGGAAAGAAGAGATAGAAGCAAAGAAACAGTGGAAAGATGAGAAATCACGGCGAAGTTCGATGATCGATCATGAGACCAAGGGAGAAACTTGGTCGGTACTATAAGCATCAAGGCAAAAATCGGAATACTGAAGTGTTATAGTAGCCTTAAGGGACGACGGGAGAGGGGGAGAAATACATCGCGGTCAGGCAATAGACTTATCAGTGAAGAGAATTCACTTATAAATTTTCAGCCCAGCCACGCCGATAGTTGCAGGGCTGATAGCGACCTCTCTGGACGAAATGGCCCAGGCGTTGGCCCCCCGCCCCCCGCCGCCCCCCCCCGCCCCGGCCGCCCCCCCCCCCCAGAAGAGACTTGCCGGTGATCCATCGGCCCGGTCGATGAGCTGCTGACTCCCACGACGGGGATTGGCCAGTCTGCACGCTGTCAGCGGGAACCCACCGACCAAGCGTCAGGGTGCGCCGACGACCTCCCCAAGGAGGTATTGCCCTCCAAGTCCAGGCATCATAAAGAGAAACTGCAGTCGGTCCGCTAGAATCAGAGAGAATGGGTTTCTGGCACCACGGGTACTTTTCTCACCGAAAATGTCCGAGAATCAAGATTCCTGAAAATTTTCCGACGATAATCGAACCTCTTTTAGCCTTGAGTCTGTCAGGCTAGGAAGTTAGCACGCTAACTACGAAGCCATCGAGGACTCTCCAACATAACGTCGAAATCATGTAAAATACTTAAATTCTCTAACAGAATGATAAATAGACCAGAAATAGAAATTTTAAAGGGTTTCCTAATAGATAAAACTACGTTACTACAGAGATATTAGTAGGTGTTGTTTTACTTAAAAATATCTTAACCCTATGTATTTAAAAAGTATCTTTATGAAATAAAGGGAAAATATTAAATAATATTTTGGAAAAAAAAAAAAATAGATTTTTTATGGTCATATAAACGCATGACAGCTTAGAATTAAAAAATAAACTGTCTTTAAAAAAAAGCAAAATAGCCAAAAAATACTGATTTTCTTAGGTTTTCTGAAGAAAAAAAAAGATTGCATCCTACACATACAAAGGTGAAAAATGATATTAAAACATGACCCAAACTTCCAGTTTTTCTATGTATTTTCATGGAATTATAGTTGAGAATTTAAGGAATGATTATAGCACGCTTAAAAAATTATTTCAAATGTGCAGAAATGTGTTCTCGTTTTTTGTCCAAACATAATTTTGAAATTACTAATAAGCCTTAAAATCCTTGAAGAGAAGTCGGATTTACATAAAATAATAATGGTTATAGCTTTAATATTAGGATAAAAAATCGCTGCGCACAAATAGAGAGGTGTTAGTCGATACAACAATTACCATGACTTCGGATAAGTTGGCTTGAATGAATGTAATAACAGTTAGAAATAACAAAAAAATTATTGCACTTTTAGATAATTGTTGTACAAGTGCAATGATTACTGATAAAAAATTGTTGTAGTAATTCTTTGGTTGGGTCACACAACATGAAGACAATGGGTACATTGTACAAACTCTATGAGAGGGCTTCGGTGGAACCGTGTGAGTATTTGTAGTTTATGAACAATGATATATGTTCTACGAGTGTCTGTGCGTGTGTGTGTGTGTGCATGTACATATATGTATGGGTTATTCTTTGTCAAGCGACGACCCTATGTTGGCCCTAATTGTATTTAGTTAATCGAACCGTATTTCTGCTTAAAATAATGGTACAACCTTATAATTTTATATGCTGACGGGCATTTTACTAGTAGTTAATTTTCTAAACCAATATGGTGGCTTGAATTGAGTGTGAATCGCGTCTTAGCTAAAATGATCACAGCAAAAAATATATTTTAGTACTTTTTACATAAGTACATAGGTCTGTTCTGGTTACTGTTGTTAGATTTAATGTTAGGCCAAAGTTTATATCTTGATTGTTGATAATAACCTAAAAAAAACCTCAAACATAACCGCAAAATCACGTAAATATCCAACTATTTCGGTATCACGTCAACATAATAGTCAATACTTGCGATTAACCGATACTAATAAGGGTATAAAAAGTGAGTATCCCATTCTAATTTCAAAAAAGAATATCTTGATTGCATCGCATGCTTGTCATAACTCATAAATTGTGTTATGTTTATTTTTGCGAGTATCAAGTTTACGAAACAGTGAATATCATGGACAGACTGATACTGTACACTATAAATTATATAGTAACATAATACAACTTGTTATAATTTCTTTTTACTTTTACATATTTTCATAATTTGTAACGCATAACATATTTCTGAACTTTAAATCTTTACTGTCGTGCCTCATTTACCTACATAAATATCTTATATTTTCACATGAATTATCTTCCTCCGGCATATATCTCCATTATCTTTTAATCCTATATTTCTGACTGATATTATTAATATTCCATTTAATGTTTTTTTTTTCCTTTTTACATAGCAATGTGTGCTGTATATTTTCTTTCTTTGCTGATCCTATAGTTTATCACTCAAGAACTTCTAAACGCACATATATCTTCTTATTTTTGCTTTTTTTTCTCATTACTTTTTTTTTCTTTTTAACATTTTACAGATGATAGAAATGTCAATAACCGTATATTTTTTTCATATTTTCTGATTGACAAAAGTCTTCCTTTCTATGATTAAATTATCTTTGATTTTGTCAAGTTTATTTTTCTTCGTTGTTCTTTTAATTAATCCTATCGCTTTCCAATCCATACTTTTTTACTCATAACTTTATCGTTTTTGCCTATTTTGTATTAGTTTCATTGATTAAGTCCTTTAATTTTTCGATTAGTCATAATTAAGGCCACCTGCTTTTGTCTATTTTTGTTATGTGTAAAAAGTAAATGTATTCCCTTTTTCTTATGCCTATTTCAAGGCTAGACCCTTCTCGCCTCTATTTGTCATACGTATCCTGGTACGTTTGCATTTAAACCAAACATGATATTTGTAAATCTAAATCTATTCTTTGCCCCTTTTCTTTTCTTTCTTATTCCGAAATCTATGCCTACCTTGCCCGCCCCCAGCTTCCGTATATAAGCGTGTCCAGGGAGATCGGGCCACCTCGCGCGTGAGGCGCATTTTTCGCTCGAGCACACTGTGTTCTACTCGCTTGTTACGGACAGGGAAAAATCTATAAAAGTATTAGATGAATAAAAATCAATAGATTTTGACCTGCTCTTCATGATGGTGCTATTATTTTTTTGCTCAAGAACCTTTTTTTTGTGTTAAAATATGTCTCTTAATTTTTTGTAGTTTCTCTAAAATTCGCCACAGTTTTGAAAAAAAAATCAACACGAATTAAGAGAGCAATAATCGGTCCACACCTCCACAAATTCTTAGAGTGGGAGAGCAAAAAATGCGTAAATGACAAGCAAATAAATACGTTGACAGTACGTCAGCCACGCTTGACAGACAACTATATAGTTATAGTACAAACTGTAGACTCACTGATAACTGCTTGACATTTATCAAAACATAGTTTACGTTATGCATAAGTGTAACTCATAAACTTTACTTAATTTGCTGGATAGTTCACAAACAACAGAATTTGCAACTTAAAAGATTTAAAAGTTTTAATTCGTTGGAAAATTTCTTTAAGGATCGTATATTACTGTATTTGATTGTACATACTAACACAATTTTATTCTTTATTATTTAGTCACTTATTTTATGATAATATTGTATTATACTATCATTTTGCTATAAAAACCATTTGATGCTTAATTGCATATTTTTTATCTCTAGTTTTATCACAATTACACAATTGTCTTAATTTCATTAAATTACTTAAATTTATCTAAAAAAATTTATTAAAAAAAATGACGGTGCGACTAATTGTTGCGGAGATACGCCTCTTAAAAAAAACAATTACTTTTAATTTTTCATATATACGAGGGTGGTCCGATAAGTAATTAGCCTACAAAAGAAAAACGATAAATTTTGTAAAAATTTCTTTTTATTTTTCAACCTAATCTCCATGTAACTCGATACACTTAATCCAGCGATGCTCCAACTTTTTTAACCCGTCTGAAAAATAAGTTTTCTCGAGGACTGCAAAATAGGCATCCGTAGCGGTGATGACATCTTCAGTTGACTCAAATTTTTGCCCGGCGAGTGATTTTTTCAAATTGGGAAACAAGAAAAAGTCACACGGGGCCAAATCT